>NQII01005225.1:100281-112342 GCA_002778355.1 Clitarchus hookeri | reverse complement strand
AGTCAACCCCCCCTTCCACTTTCGTGGCGAACCCCTCCCCACGACTAACCTTAGAGTGCTATCGATCAAACAAACAAGCGAAGCCGTGTGGGTGAGCTCGTGTCACAGAACATATACGTGCAAAGAGGCGAAACGCCGCGACGGTTCCTTTGACGTGGGGCGAGCTCATTCCGTGATTGGCAGCGCGAGGCTCTGGATAACGGTCCTTGTGTCTGATAGGCTACTAGGGATGGGCCAAACAGTTATTTCCATGTAACGAGTTCCATCCTTCCAGTTCCAATTGTGTAACACGTTCAAGTAACATGTTATTTACGTAACAGGTTACCGCGAAACATTTCCATAGACTAAACATCAGGTAGAACAGTTATTCGTCTTCTGCGCCATAGACTAATTATGAGGTAGACAGCTTATTCGTCTTCTGCGCATGTACCCAACATTGACCTACCCTAAAGGAACACAGCTGCCAAAGCAGCATGATCAACAGTGATGAACGTGTTTGTTTGTGTCTCAATTTTCAAAAGGCAAAGATGAGCACTTTTATACAAATAAAATGCTTTTATAAATTTTAATTTAACCAAACTGCATTGAAAATTGTTTGGAGGAAGTATACATACATCTCAAAGCTCTTGTTTACTAATCAGTGCTTTAACCTCAAATACAATCCACGCCGTTTTTGCTAGTCGTGTTGGCAGAAAAGCAGTTCAATGTTGGGACACGGAGACTGGTTGTGTGTAGCCAGTGAGATCGGCCCACCTCATCTTTAGTCTACGAACATCTCTCGCCTGTCCTGATTTTCCGGCAAATAACGATTACGTTGTTCGATGTTCCAAAGCTTAGCGCTCCAAAGAAATAAAGTTTGCGCATGCGCACAGTTGCAAGCCAAGACGTTCGAAAAAAATAACTTTCACGCATGCGCAGATGCCAAGCGTTGGTTTTAGTAAGGCAATCTAAGACATTAAAAAAATTACGGTATAAACAGTGGAAAGCGTTAGTCGTGTAACACGTGACCAAATAGTAACAGTTTATTTTAAATATATATATACCAGGCGATTCTAAAATCATGGGAAAAACATTGAGGGGTGGTAGAGCTCACTAAAACTAACAATTATTGTATAGGAATATATGGGCGCAAATGCTTTGTTCGCTGATGCAGCAGATCACTGGCGCACCGTTTGACTGCCCTCAACTATCGCCACCATTGTCAGCCAATCACGCCATATGTAGAGGTCGCCAAGCATGCGTGACTGTCGGTGGATGCATTTCCAGCAACTTTATTTAAACATTTTCTGTACGGAATCACTCGTTACGTATGCTGCTAATGAACATGTTATGTTTCCGTTAACGCGTCATGTTTTTGTGTTTGTTCCTCAACGCGTCACTTCCGCCCATATATTCCTATACAATAATTGTTTGTTTTAGTGAGCTCTACCACCCCTCAATGTTTGTCCCGTGATTTTAGAATCATCCTGCGTATGTCACGGTTAAATAACGCCCATCTCTATAGGGTACAGCAGGCTGCGAAAAAAAAATGTCTCTGTTGACTGGGCTGCCGGCTGGCAAGTAGGTTACCAGGAGCTGATTGGCGGAGGGCGTTCCGACGTGTTACCGGCCGGCGACGCCATTTTGTTGGCGTGAGCGGCTGGACTTCGCTTCACAAGCAGCTGCTCCGCCTCTGTATTCGCGGGTACTCTGTGCCGGTGTCGAGACGACGCGCGCCTGTTGCCGCCGTCGCGTGACCGTGTCGTGACAGGTGCGAGGACGGTATGAATAAATCATCATTCTCCTCGTGCACGGCGCGGCCAATCAGGAAATCAATTTGACGGGTGACGGAGCGGGGTAGCCGCACAAAAAAAAAAATATATATATATACTTCGGCATTCTTTTGGAAAACTAGAGATGTCAAAAATAGTAGTTGGTAAAGGCTGTTCACGGTAAAGTGAGCACTTTTTGAAACCAACCTTTGAAAAATGTCACTGCTCCTATCTGCACATAATTTAGTGAAAACTACTTACTAGCATGCGTCCGGAAAAGTTGGTGACAACGGAGGGAAAGTAGTCCCGTGTCCTAACGTTGAATTAAAAGCGTTGGGTAAACATTTTTGAACAATGAAATTATTTCTTTAGCTTTCAGTTTTTGTTATTAAAAAAAAAAATTAATTAATTTCCACCTCACCTCTCTTAGCCAAAGGCCATCCGAGGTTTTTGATTATTTTCCTTTTCCTTTATTCCACACCTTCCTATTCTTCTCCATCTTCATCTTTTTATTTCTTATGGATTCTTAATCTTCTTTTTATTATTCTTTCTTCTTTCATCATTCTTCAAGTTTTTTTTGTCAATACAAATAAATGTAAGAATTAGCGAATCTGTAAAAAATTTACTTTTCTGATATCTGCACAGTTATTGAACGGAATGATCAGGTCCTTGGCGATGTTAAATTTTACATATGGTGGATGGATACACGTTGTGCGTGCA
Organism: Clitarchus hookeri; assembly: GCA_002778355.1. Taxonomy (NCBI): domain Eukaryota; kingdom Metazoa; phylum Arthropoda; class Insecta; order Phasmatodea; family Phasmatidae; genus Clitarchus; species Clitarchus hookeri. The sequence continues at coordinate 109,871 of NQII01005225.1, read as the reverse complement.
GCTACAACTTAAGCAGGGCTTTCAAAAGTGCTCACTTTACCTTGAACAGACTATATGAGTTTTACCTCGCATAGAAATGTAAAGGACGACTAAACGAGAATAATCGTCTGTGGAAAGTCGCTGTCGTGGCTACTGCGCATGCGCGTGTAAATGAGCCACTGCAAAATGTTACGGTGTGGTCCGGCCTTAGTTGAATGTCATGCCTGATCACACCTTCAAACATAAAACCGAGCGGGATTGCAAAGCCACCATTTGGTCGTCGACAGTTGCAGAAATCCCCTCCACCGGTCACTGAGTGGAGCCGCAGAACCACGCGCTTGATATAGGCCGTCGTTAACCGTCTCGTCGTCGTCAGTCATCTTTAGTCGTTTGGGCGACCCTACCAGCCAAGCAGACCAGGATGATGGTTGTCCGGCCGTCGCTAACCGTCTCGTAGAATCAGCCTCCGGCAACATTAACAAGGTGATGACTTTCCGGTTAGGGTTATTTAAAATGGCGTGAATCGTAATCATTAAATTTAATAATAATCTTCAATTCAATGTAAAGCTCCCCCGGTCAATGGTAACATAAATAGTTATTGTAAAAGTTTAATCATGTAATAAAACATCATCATATACTGTTGTGCTCTACCGAATTAACGAGTAATTATTTGAGATACGCCCCCAGCATACTCTCACATTAACATACTCTTCAAGTACGAATTGGCTGAAAAGGTAGTTCGTAACAACTCGTTCAGCTAGTATTGAAGGTGGGCCCACCTGTTTGTCGCGAAAAGATTCATGCTGGAAGCTAGACTTCAATATCTTAAGTGCGCACTTGCAGTCTTCCTTTGGCTACTGGCCGCTCGTGTTTATGTGAATGAAGTGTATCAGTTACGTGAGTGAAGCAATCGGAATTAAGTTTCTCCGATACTGGCCGTCTCTGATTCGCGGGCAGACGGATAAAACGCGTAACAATATCCAATCACGAAAGTGGTTCTGAACTAAAGTGTCTAGTCCTATTAATTTAGGATACTACACGCCTCAAAAAGAGTTTTGCACCTCCGGGATTTCTGTGTTAGGAGTATGCTCACGGCATCAGAGCGAGTATATGATGAAAATAACACTGTCTGTAGTCTATTTACAGTATCTTTACACTTTTTGGATGAAACCTTCGGAAAATCGCCTCATTTATGACGTGTTTGGTTGTTTCCTTATGTCGTGTATCACAATCGTTTTATACTTCCGGTAACATAATGGTATCTTATTTTTGGTTCAATTTAATTTTTACTAATATTTACCTGTAAATTATAAAACGTAATTTGTAATTAGTATTAATACCACCGGAGAGAAAATAGGTGTGTTGGTAACGCCTTGAAAGAAATCGTTCTTATGAGACGTATTATTAAATCGAGTGCGCACATACACGGCGCGTCGTCCTTATGGTGTGATTTTCTAGGCTAAGTTACGGTTTGATTCAATCAGGCGGAGGAATAGCTTGGAAGTAGAACTTTAGCAGGGTTTCAGAAAAGTTGGAAGCAACTACGAATGGAAAACGTATGGAATGAACACTCCAGCCTCGCGGAATGTCTTTTCGGAATGCGCCCACTAACCCAGCGAGCGTCCTTCATGTGCAGCCAATCAGAGGCGGTACAAAAATTTTTTCGAGGTGTACACAGCAATAACGATGGCGGAACCGCGGTGGCGTAGTGGCTAGACCACTCGATTCCCACCTTAGCGAAACGAGTTAGATTCCCGGCGGGGTCGCTCCCGGCTCTTAGCATGTGGTAATCGTGCAGGGACCATGCCGCTAGTCTGCGGGTTTTCTCGGGATCTCCCGTTTCCCTAACCCTTTCACTCCGGCGCTGCTCCGTATCCACCTAGCCTCGCCCTCGTCGGCTCTCAATACCACGTTGTTAAGGGCTGCCAGAATCTCTCCCCTCCAACAACGACAGCCGCACACAAGCGTATACGGTGCGACCACGATCTCGGTGGTCAGTGGACACTCGTAAAGACGAAGAGACCTCCAAACTGCAGTGGGGACCCAATCGCTAGACACCGTATTTCTTCGCGTCAATTTGTCCAAGCCGAAGGTGGAGCGCGAGTTATTATCGTTCCGGCCTTCTCTCTGCCGAACGTTTAGCCTTATCATGCTCGGCCACAGATAAACCAAGCAGGGAACCTTCCTTCCTCCTCGGTCAGAGTATCGGAATCGAAGCCGCGACCTATGCCAGGATAAGGTTTATTCTACTCAGGTTGGGAACAAAACGATATAATCCATGGGAGGGTTCGGTATTGGGAAAAATTTCCACCGAAATGTACGCTGGTGTTCTGCTGTGTTTTATCACGTGGTGCTATTTTCCAAAATTGCGGACCAACCACAATATCCATTTCTAAATTCAATGGTTTCGTTATGCGCTGTCAACGCGCAACATTTGGTTTAGATTCGGTTGGATGGTTCTCGAGATATGACATCACCCTAAATTTTAAAGGTCGCTATTTTTAAATTAAGCGCCCGGAGTGGTTGAAAACTATAAAGTGAGTGAAGAGATTTAGGCGGCTCTTAACAGCGAGGTCTTAAGAGTCGGGAAAACTGCAAAGGTAGGATGTCCTTGAGTACTGTTAGGCGCTCGCTGCATTGACCCGCGCGAGCTAACGGAAGAGAAGGACAGAGTAGTGATGTGATAGCGGTGGGCGAGTCACAAGGGCTGTTTGAACGACAGGCGAGCGATAATGCAAGTCACGCGTATCTTGTTAGCCTACGAGAAGCGCGCAGCCGCGATAATTCCTTTTGCGGCTCGCGCGCTCCTGATTGAATTTCCGCGCTTATCTGAAGAATGTACTGGTTTCGATCGCCCTTGCCTCTCTCAGCGTGACACTGGTTGCGGGGAAAATTCCAGCTCTTGGCTGCTGATACTATAAGAGCGCGTTGGGCCTCCGAGTAGAGAGATAATGAGAGTCGGGAGTTTGGGTGATTGTGCGGCCTTGAGCGATAGACGACGAGCGAGAAGAGCAACGAGTGGCACCGGAAGTGGCCAGCGGGAGGAAAATCTGCGACTGCGAGCATCGGTGCAGTGAAAAGTGCGACTGGCATGCTGGGCTATTGAACTGGATGCGTGAGTGAATGGCATTACAAATGATGGCAAAAGGAAAACTGAACACGTTTTTATGATAAGTGTGAGTTAATTAGCTATAACCAAAGAGAGACATAGAGGAGGATTTTAATTAGAGTTGAGGTAGACATTAAATGCTACGTTCATTGAGAAATAAAAATTTTAATAGTGGAAATAGTGTAAATATGAGTTGTGTGAATAAGTTAAAATTTAATTAAGTTATTTTATTTTTATTAAGACCTCCATCCATCACGGGCGTCTTGTTAACAGTACTATATGTGTACCGAGTTGGGTGAAATTCGGTTTACACGTCGGCTCTCAAGACCTCGTTGTTAAGAGACGCCCAAATCTCTCCCCTCAACTAGGTTCACACGTTTGAATGTTGAAAAAAAAAGGGGGGTGGATGACAGACACGCATACGCATATACACAAGCACACATACAGGAAAGTAATCTCATAAGCCTTTATTTCCTTTCGGAAAGTCAGCTGAAAGCCCAACTCCACCTCCAGCACACCAAGAAACCAGCTCCTTCCCAGCTCGCAATTTGCCAACGAGAGAAAAATTAAATATTACAGTTCAAACACTTCAATCTTTGCGTGAATTTATAAAAAAATATTTTTAAATAAAACATGACATTGAAAATGCTAACTAATTTTCACGGCAGCCAACCACGAGAGGAACATAAAAAAAAATGCTCTAAGTCACAATGCCCTATTTTACAGCAGACACGAGAATTTTGTGTTAAAAATGCGTTAAAAAAACTTACAGATGAATTCTCACAAGGTATTTTGCAGCTGCTTATAACACTTAATATATCTTACATTCATATTGCACTTAAATTTTTCTGTTTTTTGTTGTTAAAGGGACAACCTGTGTATGGCCTTTACTCGTTCTGCAGAATATCTCAACACGTTTTGAAGCACATGAACATATTACACCCAGCTGTCACTGGCTGAGAGCATTAACTTTGTTGTGATAAATGTCAAGAGCTGAGAAATAAACAGCACGGCTTCCAAGCACCAGAAAAGCTGGTACGAAACCACACATGAGCAAAATGACACTGTGGATTTACTTCCTTAGAACTGTCATAAAGTGCCCGTCGTAGTGGAGAGAGAAGATACAAAACTAAGGCATGTCCTGTGAACACTTGCGGTTGCTAGAGGGCAGCCCTGGAGCATTGCTGCCAACTGTAACCGAGTTCGGATGCATGTAGACCAATTTTAGGCCACGTAACTATCAGCAGAATGGTGAAGTCGAATGTCAAAATGAAGCCAAACTGAGGTTCAATCATATCGCCAATTTTTTTGTAACCTAGGTGTGCATCTATGTTCTATTTTTTGCACACTGAAAGACCTTAAAACACTTTGAACTTTCAACTTAAATTTTATCATCATTATGTTGTTTTTTTAGAAATAAGGATCTCACAAGATAGTAAACAGCATGTTTGCAATGTTCTGAAGAAGGCAGGAATTTCTTCTTTGAAATGTTCAAGTAACAATACGTGACATAGTCATTCATAAATTAGCGTTAAGTGTTAAAATTAATATCAGGGGATGTTATTGTAATATGAATAGTAGCAAGGAAATTATTCAAGTTTGTAGCTTAGCTTAATTTTGTTGTGTGTAGTTAAATTTCCAAACGCATTTTACGGACTTGGTGGTGTTAATTTTATATGTTAATTTATTTATAGGTCGTTTTGAGCGCCTCTGAGCAGCAACGAGGCCTTAGTAAGGCAACACTATCGATACAGGAATGGGGGAGGAATCGGTCATGGCTTGTATTAAGGAACCATGCCAGCATTCGCTTGGAGTGTTTTCCGAAAACACTTTAAAACGGAAATCAGGATGGCCGGACCGGGAGTCGGACCCGGGTCCTCCCGGATGCAAGTCGCGTGGTTGACCACTGCCCCACCTCGCTCGGTTCGCTGCACTGAACTGGAGACGGGGGCCAAACAACTGCATCACACTCCAGACGGTGGCGTGAAGTACACTCGCGCCTGGTGCAAGCGATGCGATGTCGATTCCAGAGCAGAGCATGGCGTGTGTGCGCGGAGACCCCTGGCCATGGCGCTACGGACCGACGTGTTTGTGAGACGGACATACCATTGTATGATGGCCGGTGCTTATACGCTGCCGCCTTCGAGAGCTGCAACCGACACGTACACGACACAGGTGCCACAGTGGTTGCCTATCAGCAGGCGCCGAAATATTCATGAATCATTTAATTCTACCACCCCACGGGTTTAGCCGCTTAAAAAATTCTGCATAGGGCAAGACAGCAATTTTTTTTTAGGTACTAAGCCATAACCACCAGAATTTTACGTTAAAGGCTGTCCACAATAAATGAGAACTTTTGAAATCAACCCCTGAAAAATGTCACTGTCCCCACCTGCCTGTATTTTTAACGGGTACAAGTAATGACATGCAGTCGTTAAAGTTGGTAATAACGGAGGGAAAGTAGTTCCATGTCTCAACATTGAATTAAAAGTGTTCGGTAAACATTTTTCAGTGTTAAAATAATCTATTCTTCTTTATGAATTTTTCAAATGCAAATAAGTTNTGAATCATTTAATTCTACCACCCCACGGGTTTAGCCGCTTAAAAAATTCTGCATAGGGCAAGACAGCAATTTTTTTTAGGTACTAAGCCATAACCACCAGAATTTTACGTTAAAGGCTGTCCACAATAAATGAGAACTTTTGAAATCAACCCCTGAAAAATGTCACTGTCCCCACCTGCCTGTATTTTTAACGGGTACAAGTAATGACATGCAGTCGTTAAAGTTGGTAATGACGGAGGGAAAGTAGTTCCATGTCTCAACATTGAATTAAAAGTGTTCGGTAAACATTTTTCAGTGTTAAAATAATCTATTCTTCTTTATGAATTTTTCAAATGCAAATAAGTGTATGTATTATAACATTTGTAAAATATTCACTTCTGGAATAATTGCACAAATTTCCTTTACTGACATATGAACAAAGTGATCTAGTCTACGGCAATGTTGATTTTGCATATGGCGGAAGGATACACAATGTGTTTACAAGTAGATATTAAGCCGGGCTTTCAAAAGTACCCATTTTACCGCGAACTACATACAGTAAACTTTTCAGCACGATAGCCGTATACCATACGGGTAACGATTTATTAACATTACCTCAGTTTTAAAATCCCATGCACCTGCTAACGCAATTTTGTTCTTTAGTTTCGCAAGCAAGAAACGCAAAATCAGATAAGTATACGTACTTAAAATGACATAGTTCGGCCGAACAAAACCGCTCAACTGTAAGATATGCTAGAGAGCATGAAGAACTTACAAACGGTAGTCACAACCGTGGCTGATGTTATAGGTTCACGTGAAGCTGGCCACGCCTTCCAACGCAGTGGACCAATGACATTCACTGGTACATCTGGTGAGTTGTGAATTGGCAAGAGAAGTGAATACGTAACGTGAGCAAAGTGCAATCGCCAATGGAATGTCCACTCCTTCACAGGGATATGCAGAAGTTTCGCATCGAACGTGTTGTAAGTGATGATTCCAGGTCATAATCTCGCCCGGTGTCGACAGTGTTAAAAATATAAGTTAAGACAATTCAGTATTAACTAACTCGTTAACGGAGAACTAGAAATACCACGTTATAATTCGATGACACGTTATAATTTAAGTATGTGTAAGGACCCTATATAAATTTACACGCTCTCGGCAAATCTGCGCCAGCGAATAACCACTTCGTATTGCTGTGAGCGAATCATATGCCGTGCAGTAGAAGGGATGCTGCCTCGTACGTAAATAGGAACCAGTGAACAAATGACTCCACACTCTGTAATGAACAATGAACACCTGTATACGCTCTAAACTTGAATTACTGAGAATTGAGCCCAATCAGTGAAAACGGTGAAAATGGAGCAACTGATAATTAGTGCCATATAACTCATTAATATAGTGGCTAAATTTCACTTACATTTTTTTTATTTCCACTGAATGTCGAGAATTCCACTGCTATAAGTCACTTGTTCCCAATTAATTTACTTGATTCGCCGGTTGGCAGTAGCTTATGAACTGACTTTCAGTGAATTTTATTTCACTGATTTATAGCACTGATTTGGACTTAAGAGTGTACAAGTGTACGTAACTTTCTGTTTTTTTTTTTTTGTAATATTCAAGGAACTTGAAGTTTATGATGGCGCTAAATAATAACACAAATATTGCAGGTTCCTGCTAATTAATTCGAAGAAAATCGAAGTGAATTAATTCTCACATAGCGTTTTTTAATTAAATAATATCATAAATTGCGTTGGCTTTAGAACACTCACACGTTTCTTACGAAAAATTACATTAATCAATTATGAAAAAAACACTGCCACCAAAATATTTACACACGTACATTTATATACACGCTACAGTGCAATTTACGTCCACGCGGGTAGGGGTGAGTCACGCAAGACGTCGGCGGGCGTAGGAAGGCCGGAAGGGTGGGAAAGGGTGGACAGCTAGCTCGCAATAACAATAATAATAGTGAAAATTCCTTTTATGTACATCTTATAACCAGGACCTTAATCTGTTGACCAAGGCACAGGAATGGTTCACATTAAGGAATTACAACAGCATTTGCCTTGAGGGGGGGGGGGGTAAACCACTTAAGAGAAACCACCCCCCTTTCAAGGCTTAATGGATGAGGAAGGAGGGTGTGGAAATACAGAACGTCTGTCTTTAATAAAATAAAACAGTGATTTGCGGTTGACAAAAAAAAAAGGTAAGGACCGTGGCGATATTTCTGAAGCCTGGGGGAAGGATGGGGGTTATAAGCAGTTCGGTGAAGGGGGAGTGGGCCTATTGTTAAGCCCAACTGAAGCAACTTAATTTGTATTGAAACTTACTCAATACGAAATTTTTGCTGTTGTAGTTGAGGAATACTAAGTAATTATTACTACCAATACATATGTTTCTATTAAAAAAATTAACTTTAATTTATGCGGTACCTAATGAATTTCTAACTTATTTTCGTTCATGTAATTTAAATACTTAAGAAAATCACGAACCACAAATCAAGTTACTGAAAGCGTATCGATTGAACCTGACGTGCCTTTTAACATCTAATTCGTAATTGTTATGCAAGAAAATAAGTAACGGGTTCTAAAAAAAAAAACCAAGTGAAAACTGCTGAGGAGGAAGGAGTGCATCTAAAGTGCCAATAAATGTATATACCGGGATACGGTTTATATACGATACGTGTGCAAAGAGAAGAAACTTGGGCCACGATAAAAAAAAAAAGAGGATGCACGAGAGAGAAAGTTGAAGCTGGCAGTTACAGGAAGATGCAGTGAGGAGGTTGAGAACTGAGCTGAAAGGCCCGTGTGAGAATATAGACTGAAGAGAGATCAAGAAGGATGCCAGGAAAAATGTTTTGGAACTGGAATGCACCTATGCTGGGAAAGTAGAGTGAGGTAGTTGCGGAGAGTATGAAAGAGCAAAAAAAAAGTGTTGGGAGACAAGATTAATGTAGTTTACTGAACGAGCATGACTGGAGTAACGATAGAAATATGCATTCAAGTTCTAAGTAATGGAAGATTGTAAGTGAGTTTAAATTGAATATTTATAGACATCACTTTCGAGAGGGAAACACAAAAATTCCCTTAGTTCACCAGGACGTAAGTAATGGAATTAAATGCAAAGGGATATTTACAGACAATAGTGAATTTTTTTTGTCATTGTGGATGCCCATTGTTGCTAAAGACTGTTCCCGGTTATTTGAGCACTTTTGAAATGAACCTTTGAAAAATGTCACTACCCTCTTCCCGCATATATTTTAATAGGGAAAGTGAGTGGGAAAGAACCCCGGTAAGGTTGGTAACAACGGAGGAGAAGTACATAGTTCCATGTTTTATTGTTGATTTGAAAGTGTTACTAAAACATGTTGTGAAAGCTTAAATTATTATTTTTGCTTTCTGTTTTGTTTAGATGCATAAATGTGTAAACATCAGTAAATATGTGAATATTTACTTTTCTAGTAATAGTACAGTTTTATTTGATGGGCGCGTGAATAAAGCTATGAGGCCTGTGGCAATGCTAATTTGACATAAGGGGGAAGAATACCCGAAGTATATACAAGTGGATCTAAAGTAGGGCTTTCTAAAGTGCTCAGTTTACCATGAACAGCCTATGAGAGTATTTATTAGCCGAACACTACATCTCAACCACCAAATTAAAACAACGAAGTACGAACAAACGAATATTTTTTTCCAGTCAATGTTGAGTCTAAGGACATCTGTTACTTAAAGTAACTTAAGTTATTTAATGACTTCTAATAGAGCACAGCACTCGACTGTAGAAAAAGCAGAACTCGTTAAAAAGTAAAACACACAGCATCAAAACTGTCAAAAAAGTTCGATTTACAGTAGCTATTTCTTATATGAAAGAAGTTTGCGCATATTTTCCAACATTAACAAATTTGTGCTGGAATTTACTTATTTAAATGTTTTAAAAAATCAGCAAAAGTATATC
>NQII01005225.1:89307-100216 GCA_002778355.1 Clitarchus hookeri | reverse complement strand
CAAATAGGATAATAATAATTATGGTTGTATGTAAGGGAATACTGGCACTAATGTTAACAGTTGGCTTTAATGATTGATTTATGTACATCAATTTCAGTCATAAAAATGAAAATACACGTGTCTAAAATTGATGTGTATAAAATCAATTATTAAAAGTAAATTTTTTTAACTTTATTACTAATTTTTTATTGCATGTAACCAGGGTAATTGCTACGACGGCATTTCTTGGCACGAAAACGAAGAGTTGCTACATAAGACGTGAAGTTTAGTCTTACAGGACACCTGCACGACTCTGAGCCAATAACAAACACGATGGCGTTCCACTGTTGTAAAAAGTAGCCGATTAGCATTTCATATCTGGCGGAGAGCACGCACGACTGTTGAGTCAAGCTTACAGGTCACCGAGAACGCCAATTTTAATTGTCTCTTGTATTTATGAGAAAGGAATTCGTGTTTGAGTAGTCCGCACTCTACCGTAGCCTTGGAGGCACCGTCATCTCTAGCCTTGTTCTCCACAACAACTGTAACATTGCACCACAGAGTAGATAGTGCACAGAGACGAACTGGCGGCGTGGGCGGTTCTTCTGATGCGCTCGTGCCCATTCTGGGACTGCGAAACTCTAGGAACGGGCCACCCGTCTGTTCGACTGGCTACTGCATACTGCGAAATGCTTCCTATTGGCTGGGGCTCCGGCTGGCGAGCAAGTTACCAGGCGCTGCTTGGCAAGCGGCGTTCCAACACTCTGCTGACAAGTGCCGCCATTTTGCTGGCGTGTGTGACGGGAGTTCACGGGTATAAGCGGCCGTTTCACCTCTCTATTCTCACGTGCTCTGTGATTCCCCGGTGCGACTCTAAAAATACCCGTCTGAAAGTCCCTTCGGAAGATTAGGTCGAGTTCGGCTGTCATCAAACGAAGTGATTATTCTACGGCCGCTGGTCACCTCAAGGACTTGCGTTGGGGGGGGGGGAACTAGTGCGTATGATTTACGCGATGCTGTAGTGAAAAAAACCTTGTAAATATGAATGGTTTTTCTTCCAGTTTTAATCAACTATCCTACATCATAATTAGAGACCTGAAAAATTCGTGAGTTCAATGACCTGCAGGCTAGACTGTACAAATGGGCCGATATTTACTGTACACTGGTGGTCTGCTGTCACAGTGGAAGGCGACGATTGGGCCAGCGTTCTCCAGGAGGTGTCAAACACCGTGTGGACCAATGGCTAAAGTTACATAAACAAACGTGTTTTGAATTCTAGCTGTCTCAAAATGAATCATAGAATTTTTCAGGTCTCTAACCATAATTGATCTTTGGTGGCCCACATATCGAAAGTATTGCATACCTCCTTGTGCTCCTGTAGTCAAATGGGGCCGTTTTAAAGCCCATCATCCTTACGAATCACTGTAAGTACATAACAAACAGACCTTTGCAGGGTATGCTGCTCGATGGACTTTGATGACGGACATCTTGATTGAAGTTGTGCGTGAATCATGACCGCTTATATTATAACATGAAACATTCCATAATCGTCCTACTCTGGATTGCATTCTGCATATTAATTACGCCAGTAAATATTAAGAGCAGGAGAAGGCAAGGCCAGGTAGAATTCGGTTAAGCTTTATTTTTAATGTCACCTTGAAAAATCTCCTAATTTGTAGCCCAGCGCTAACTATGTAAATATTAAGCAACTGAAACCTATATGAGTTCATAAAAGTTGTATTGTACTTAATGTCTACAACCTGACCAGTGTCGACATAAATAATAGTAAACTGAACGGAAACCAACATATTATGTGTGCTGGTCACCCATTTGCATTATTATATATATTTGTAAGAAACGCCGTTCAATTTGTAGACATTACTCGTAAGTGCACTTTCCTAGCATTAAATATTACATCGCGTAGTTTTTTGAATCATGGCGTGTCGAAATATCAATTTTAGTGTTTTTGGCAAGTAAAAANTTAAATATTACATCGCGTAGTTTTTTGAATCATGGCGTGTCGAAATATCAATTTTAGTGTTTTTGGCAAGTAAAAATAAAATAAACGAAATAATTTAAAGCAGTGATTCCCGAAGTTCTATGAACTGCGGCACATTAAAAAAAATTCCGAAGNTCCAAAGTTCAGGACCTACTTTAATGTCTTATGCGAGAAACGTACCGTTTCGCTGTTCCATCATGTTCACATTGTATTTCTTACGTAGCGTAAGGAAGTGAAGGGTAGTCGGGTTAATAAAATAGTTTAAAAAGTTGAAGTATTAAAAAACAATTTTAATGAAAAAAATACCTAATCAAACAGCATTACACAATGTGTTATATTACTAATTTAGTTTAAAAATGATTTTGGTTGTAAGAAATCAGGTATTTCAATGCGAAGGATACATTTGTGTTCTATTTATTCCCATTACACCTTCAGTGTCCACTTCAATTCTTGTCACTTTCAATCGCAATGAATTCGACACGTCCAGTTTATTTCGGTATTTATAACTCATGCATATGTTTATGTATTAAATTATGTTTTTCGGGGCCCACCAAATTTTAGTCTGCGACCCACCAGTGGGTCCCGGCCGATACTTTGGGAAATATTGATTTAAAGGAATTTTAACAAAGATGACTGAAAGGTCATGTCTTAATTCATATTAAGCTATGCTTATAAAAATGTGTTTGACAAAAACTCATGAAATGTTAAAAATCAAAAATTTACAAAAAAAAAATTGTGTTAAGCAATTTTTGAAAAATTGCAAAAAATTTTCATAGCGTGATTCAAAATATTTCTTGAAGTAATCATGATATCTTATTTCAAAGTGAATTGTCTCATTTCGGTAAGTGAGTTAGTTTTGAGTCTACTTTCCGAAGGAAAGGAAGAGACTTATGAGATCACTTTCCTGTCTGTGTGTATGTGTGTGTAGGCGTGTGTAGGTGTGTGGCTGTTGGCATGCGTTCAATTTTTGAACGCGTGAACCGAATTTCACCAAAGCCGGTACGCGTGTAGTAATTAGTAAGGACACCTGGCATTTATAGTTTTCGACCATGCTGGGAACTTACTTTAAAAATGACGGCCATTTTAAAATTTTGAGTGATATGTTATATCTTGGGAACCATTCAACCGATTTAAACCAACTTTTGTACGTGGACAGTGCATCGTGTAAATATTAGATTTTGAGATGAATATTGTTGTTGGTTGGCCATTTTTGAAGATAGCACCACATGAAATAATAAAGCTTTTACATTATATCTCGAAAACTACTCAATCAACTCTGGTTTGACGTTGTTTTGCATTATACGATGGATAAACGGTGGATTTTTTTTCATAAACTCAGTAAAGGTACGTTAAATATTCGTGTATGACCGTGTCTTTTAAAACCACTTATACAGCCAAATTAATTATGAAAGACGAAGAACGCAAAAGAAACTATATTGGTGGATTACGATGGAGATTTAGACAAAAACGTTTTCTNTTAAATATTACATCGCGTAGTTTTTTGAATCATGGCGTGTCGAAATATCAATTTTAGTGTTTTTGGCAAGTAAAAACAAAATAAACGAAATAATTTAAAGCAGTGATTCCCGAAGTTCTATGAACTGCGGCACATAAAAAAAAATTCCAAAGTTCAGGACCTACTTTAATGCCTTATGCGAGAAACGTACCGTTTCGCTGTTCCATCATGTTCACATTGTATTTCTTACGTAGCGTAAGGAAGTGAAGGGTAGTCGGGTTAATAAAATAGTTTAAAAAGTTGAAGTATTAAAAAACAATTTTAATGAAAAAAATACCTAATCAAACAGCATTACACAATGTGTTATATTACTAATTTAGTTTAAAAATGATTTTGGTTGTAAGAAATCAGGTATTTCAATGCGAAGGATACATTTGTGTTCTATTTATTCCCATTACACCTTCAGTGTCCACTTCAATTCTTGTCACTTTCAATCGCAATGAATTCGACACGTCCAGTTTATTTCGGTATTTATAACTCATGCATATGTTTATGTATTAAATTATGTTTTTCGGGGCCCACCAAATTTTAGTCTGCGACCCACCAGTGGGTCCCGGCCGATACTTTGGGAAATATTGATTTAAAGGAATTTTAACAAAGATGACTGAAAGGTCATGTCTTAATTCATATTAAGCTATGCTTATAAAAATGTGTTTGACAAAAACTCATGAAATGTTAAAAATCAAAAATTTACAAAAGAAAAAATTGTGTTAAGCAATTTTTAAAAAATTGCAAAAAATTTTCATAGCGTGATTCAAAATATTTCTTGAAGTAATCATGATATCTTATTTCAAAGTGAATTGTCTCATTTCGGTAAGTGAGTTAGTTTTGAGTCTACTTTCCGAAGGAAAGGAAGAGACTTATGAGATCACTTTCCTGTCTGTGTGTATGTGTGTGTAGGCGTGTGTAGGTGTGTGGCTGTTGGCATGCGTTCAATTTTTGAACGCGTGAACCGAATTTCACCAAAGCCGGTACGCGTGTAGTAATTAGTAAGGACACCTGGCATTTATAGTTTTCGACCATGCTGGGAACTTACTTTAAAAATGACGGCCATTTTAAAATTTTGAGTGATATGTTATATCTTGGGAACCATTCAACCGATTTAAACCAACTTTTGTACGTGGACAGTGCATCGTGTAAATATTAGATTTTGAGATGAATATTGTTGTTGGTCGGCCATTTTTGAAGATAGCACCACATGAAATAATAAAGCTTTTACATTATATCTCGAAAACTACTCAATCAACTCTGGTTTGACGTTGTTTTGCATTATACGATGGATAAACGGTGGTTCTTTTTCATAAACTCAGTAAAGGTACGTTAAATATTCGTGTATGACCGTGTCTTTTAAAACCACTTATACAGCCAAATGAATTATGAAAGACGAAGAACGCAAAAGAAACTATATTGGTGGATTACGATGGAGATTTAGACAAAAACGTTTTCTNTAATTATGAAAGACGAAGAACGCAAAAGAAACTATATTGGTGGATTACGATGGAGATTTAGACAAAAACGTTTTCTGGCATTAAAAATAATTGTGAATGTGAGTGACTGCAGGTAGGGTAAGATTTATGAAATAAAGCTCAAAAGAACCAGAAAAACATGACACTTTAACAACAATTTGTTAACATTCCTGAATTTTCAACTAATGCTAATGTTATCAAATCACTGCCGCATTTCTCTCGTAGATACTTGCAAAGATCTCTACACGATATTCTATCTGAATCATTAACAAGGAGAAACAAACCTGCGTTCGTAGAACGAGATGGTAAATTTGGCAGCGTCGCACTTACTTACGGAAAGCGAAAAGGTTTAAGGATTTAGGAAAGCCAATTGTCGGTACACAAACAAAGACTTTACTCAGTCTGAAGACCAAGTAGATAGATCAAGGGGAGAAAACATTTTGAAAAGTGTTCGACTTACTTGACGGATGAAAAAAAATTGAATAACATCATCATTTTAATGATTAAAACTTGGTATAAAATTAATATATTAGTTTCTTATTTATATGATTATGCACTGATTACAATTAATTCAACAGAGCGCAACTTCCGAAAATACGTAAAGAGGCAGCAATCTGGTAACAGTTCACGCCATTTAAGAGCACTGCTTACGAAGCCCGCGGGCACAAAGTTTAAAAGGGGAATGAATGTTAAATAAATTCTTTCTCAGTGCATCAATTTCAAAGATAAAGGTTTCAAACAAAAAGTGTTCCAAGCAACATTTCTCAAGGAACACTTGCACTATAAGATATCTTGCTTATTGTTATGTTTAATGTTATTTAATATAATTTAATATTAAAATGTTAATGTTATAAAGTATTGAATATATTTTTTTTTTAAATTTCTTAACGTAGCAGTATTTTTCTGAGAATGCTGCGTTGAATATATTTATTGTTTGAAACAGTTATCTGCATTGCGAAAAAAAAACTTCTGTAACATATATTCCTCATTTAAACTCCGTGACTGCAGTCTTGGTGATCAGAGCACTCAGTGTGTACTGCAATCCAAGAGCGGAGCACTCGCATACTCACACGGATAACAACTTCCACCCAATTTCTTCCGCAGTTAAAAAAAATACAGAATACTTTTTCTAAGGCGTAACGTATAAACATGGTCGATTTGATTTGACTTATAATGTTACTTATTGATCAGGAGATTTTTACAGACATACGAAAACAATACAATACAAAGATTGACAACATACAACACACCAGCCAAGATATTATCTATTCTGATTGTAGGTTTTATAAAGAAATACTCCGTATCACTTGAATAAACTATTTATTAGTTTTAAGAAAGAACAATATAATTTCAACAAGGCACATAGCGCCATGACACTCCAACGGTAGCTTGATAGCTAATCATTTGTTTACAGTGTTGCCATCTTAAAAATATAACAAACTTTTAATATTGCATTGTATATTATATTACAACACTGATGTTGCTGTAATGTGTAGAAATTAACGGAGAACATCAATAATGGCTGCAATATGGTCGGTTTAGGATTTAGCTGCACACTGCCTTATAATGCGAGAGCTGCTATATTCGAACTCCGAGTAGGTTATCCCGTATGTCTGTCGCGTGTGTGTATTGGCGCGGTTTTTGGAAGTACGTTATGGCTAGGTTAGTATGCAGACTGGTTGACTAATCCCGGCTATGAAATACATTAAAACGGGCGAGCAAATATATAATAGAGATACTAGACCAAAAATAGTTATCCCACAAAGATGTTAACNAAATACATTAAAACGGGCGAGCAAATATATAATAGAGATACTAGACCAAAAATAGTTATCCCACAAAGATGTTAACGTTTTACTCGCATTCTCATAAGTTCGTCTTTTTAATCTAGAATATCTAGTAAGTACCTACTCTGATTTCATAGACTAAAATAAATTCAGTATAATTTTAAAAACAACTAGCAAACCCGGCGAACTCCGTTTCGCCACCAGATGGCTTCGTTTTATGCAACATTTTGTTTGGTGANAAATACATTAAAACGGGCGAGCAAATATATAATAGAGATACTAGACCAAAAATAGTTATCCCACAAAGATGTTAACTTTTTACTCGCATTCTCATAAGTTCGTCTTTTTAATCTAGAATATCTAGTAAGTACCTACTCTGATTTCATAGACTAAAATAAATTCAGTATAATTTTAAAAACAATTATAAAATACATAAAAAAAACCCCCATTTTCCGTTACAATACAAAGAAAAATCACCATTAAAAGCAAGTCTGCAGTATCCCGTAGTATCCATAATAAATGTATTTTTAAAAACATTATTTAAATATCTAATGAATAACAATGATGAATCTAAAACTTAAAATACTTGAGTCTAAAAAATATCAAAAATATGCTTGGATACGTATAACATTTTTAAATGTAAAAACGACGAATTATAAAACTAGACTATATATAATGATACAATATATGTTTACAATATTTATGAAAAAAAAAAATATATTTTTTTTTATAAAACACATAATTTTTAAAATCCTAGACAATTTTTTTTTATTTATGCTCTTATAGTACATAAGACACCGAATGAAGATATCAGATTTGAAAACAGATAAAATAAATTTACCCATTTAGACATAAAATACCCAGTTTTGTGCAAAACACGTAGGAAGTTTATTTTTGGCCGGTATTGTGCACTACACGGCTAAATACCAAGTGATCTCCCATGTGTGCGATTTATTGTTAAACCATGCTGCTGCTCTAGATTATGAAAGTTTCATATTCCTACAGCTGAACACAATTCCGACAGCCCATTGATTGTGCTAATTACATACATGCTGTGTAAGCATAAATACAGCAGGTGTAAGAATTTTCTTATTTAAAACACTTGAAAATATAAATTAAATTGACCTGAGAGGTACTGGAAAACAATATTTTAAAAGTATTGTAATTTAACAAAATTAACAACCATTTCAGACCAAAACAAAATAAACATTAAAAATGAGAAAAATAAGATACTTAAAAATTTTACATGTGACATGGATTGAAAATATTTCAACAATACGTATCCCCTTTTACCTTCAAATTATTTCTGGAAAACGTAGAATAAAAAATTTAACTTTCTGGCTTAAGACGTATTTCGTACAAACTTTTAATATCGATAGTAATATTCAATTTATGTATTCAAATTACATTATAAATTCATTAAAAACAAAAAATATTTTAATCAATAACTGATATTTTTAAGATTTATATGCGTTTAAAAGTAAATACAAACTTATTTAGTAATGTTTGTATGCAAACAAATAATAAACTTCATTAATTTCGTTTAAAATCAAATAAATATTGAAACATAAAGAAGACACTTAAGAAATATATAAAATTATATTAATTTAAAAAATAAATTAAGGATAACTTTAGGTCAAAATATTGATTTTGGAGTTTGGTGATCATGATAATGTTTGTCTCTGTTGAATGAATGTTTTGAAAAAAATTTAAATCCTCAACTTAAAAAATCTTACATTTTTATAATACGATTTTTTAAATAGTTTTTGCGTGTCAGAAGTTTATATTTTGTAAATTTTTCCCACAATCTCATACAGCTTAGTTTTCTTTTTACTGTTCATCACATTTGTGCCGTTAAATATTTTACATTTATTTATAATTCTCGATTACGCTTTTCATATCTATATTGACTAAAAATGATTTCTGAAGTAATTCGTTTTTATTTTAATAATAATTTATTATTACAAAATTTATTTTAATTTGGTAACTAATATTTGTGTTGAGATACATAACAGACGAACTGATAACTAAGTAAGATAATTCAAGTGAGTTCTAAAAATTTATCAAATTTCAAAATTTCAATTTATTGACACAACTCTAGGTAAAGGAATACTTCGAATTAAGAATTTAAAATTAATTTGCCTTTGCTGTGTGCAAAAATTTTTAAAGTATCACATTCAAAATTTATTAACAGAAATATTTCTATACCACATCAAAAGGATGAAAGAACTCATAAATGGTTAATAGAACGCATTATACAGACTTCACAAATAATTTATACATGTAATTTATTTTTCTATATTATTTTTAGTGTATAACAATTTTTTTTAGGTTCACATCTATTTTAGATTCATTCTTTAATTTTTNCAAAATTTATTAACAGAAATATTTCTATACCACATCAAAAGGATGAAAGAACTCATAAATGGTTAATAGAACGCATGATACAGACTTCACAAATAATTTATACATGTAATTTCTTTTTCTATATTATTTTTAGTGTATAACAATTTTTTTTAGGTTCACATCTATTTTAGATTCATTCTTTAATTTTTNATTTTTCTATATTATTTTTAGTGTATAACAATTTTTTTTAGGTTCACATCTATTTTAGATTCATTCTTTAATTTTTATAGTGAGAATTATTTTAGATTCAGAATTATTTAACAGTAATAAATTAAAATTAAAATTTATCACAAATTCTCTAATGTAAATTACACATATCGAGGGTTAATTAAGGTTTCTTTCAGGTTTATTTTATAAAAGGAAAACTTTCCTTGGTTTTTTATGTAGAGAACGTTCGGAAATAAAACGTCCAAACTACGCGAAGTGATTCCTTATGAAAATAAAGTCGAAAATATACAGGACACAGTATACCTAAACGGAATAGTAAAGGAAATATGAGCCTATGAAAATAGGATTTTGAAAACGTATTTTTGCCGAATGCCTTTTACAACGCCTACAAAGTCCACAGCAGAAAGGTGACTTATGCTTCCCATGTTGCAGAGACACATGCGTAATGCTGGCCGTCCTCTGTCTGTGCGCACTGTTCGGCTTGAGGATGTGACGTCAGCACATCAACGACATGCCCTCCACTAGTACACGCTCCATAGCGCTCCAAATGGGCGTGTCCCATTCAACCGTGTGGGACGTACTGAGGGTACATCGTCGCCATCCTTACCGCTGGCAGAAAGTACAAGGCGTTCAGCAAAAATACGTTTTCAAAACCCCATTTTTCACAGGCTCGTATCTCCTTTAATATTCTGTTTAGGTATATGGAGCTCTGTATATTTTCGACTTTATTTTTCATAAGGAATCACCTCCTGCAGTTGGGGAGTTAAATTTCTGAGCATCATTTATATATATATATATACACTGCATATACAGTGAAACCCTGTTAAGAACTTCCCACTTAAGAAGTTTTCCTGCTTAATAAGTTGAATTATGTTGCACCTTGTCTATTCGCACATGTGTAATTAAACTCTTTTAAGAAGTTTTCCGGTTAATAAGCATTACTTTTTGAGTACCTTCAAAAACGTTTCAACAGAGTGTCTCTCTCTCTCTCTCTCTCTCTCTCTGTATATATATATATATATATATATTATATGAATTTCGTTTTAAAAAGGCAAGATTTCACAAATAAGAGAGTGAAAAGCGAGGATATATGGTCTAAAATCCTCATTTAGCACTGAAAAGCCAAAAAAACTCGTACACTAGCCTAATATCGTGTAGGGCCCCCGCGAGCACGCAGAAGTGCCGCAAGACGACGTGGCATGGACTCGACTAATGTCTGAAGGTATGCAGGAGGCAATTCACACCATGGATCCTGCAAGGCAGTCCACAAATCCATAGGAGTGCGAGGCGGTGGAGATCTCTTTTAAACAGCACGTTGCAAGGCATCCCAAATATGCTCAATAATGTTCACGTCTGATGATTTAGGTGGCCAATGGAAGTGTCTAAAGTCAGAAGAGTGTTCCTGGAGCCACTCGGTAGCAACTCTCGACGTGTGGGGTGTCGCATTGTCCTGCTGGAATTGTCCACGTCCCTCGGAATGCACAATGGGCATGAATGGGTACAGGTGATCGGACAAGATGCTTACGTATCTGTCACCTGTCAGAGTCGTATCTAGACGTATCAGGGGTCCCATTTCACGCCAACTGCA
>NQII01005225.1:74514-88825 GCA_002778355.1 Clitarchus hookeri | reverse complement strand
GTTGAATAGTTCGCACGCTGGCACTTGTTGATGCCCCAGCATTGAAATCTGCGCCAATTTGAGAAAGGGTTGCACGTCTGTCACGTTTAATGATTCTCGTCAGTCGTCGTTTGTCCCGTTCGTTCACGAACTTTTTCCGGCCGCAGCGATGTCGAAGATTTGATGTTTTATTGGATTCCCGATATTCACAGTACACTCGTGAAATGGTCGTACGCGAAAATCCACATTTTATCGTTACCTCGGAGATGCTATGTCCCATCTCTCGTGCGCCGACTATAACACTACGTTTAAACTCACTTAAATCTTGATAACCTGCCATTGTAGCAACAGTAACCGATCTAGCCGCCGACCGCATCGCGTTACTCTGATTGGTTCCATACCTTGTTATTTGCACACGCACGCCTATACCAGTTTTTTTTGGCTCTCCAGTGTACATATAACTACACCGCTGGACATGGAGATCGCTACACGCTTCACCCATAACGCGTCGTCCACTTGCAATTAAATCAAGACCACACACAGTATCAATTGTGAAATGTAAATGGTTAAATTGACGTCGCAAAAACGTCACTGCAACACGTGATATAGGGTGCGCTCGAGGCTAGTACCCAGAGCTTGAAAGGGCCGTACAGTAGGTGGGAAAGGCGGAAGTCCAGACGTTAAGAGGTATATCGACATGCCACGACGTCGAGCCTTTGAGGAATATCGGACTGCACAAAGCCGGATGGTCGACTCGTTACAGCCATTCATCTTAGCCGTGCAGCCTTAACCGTGACACGATGTGTGCAGCCGTGGATACGTACACGCCGCCCTTCGCGTAGAGTAGGAACTGGACCTGCAAGACGCACCACAGATGGGGAAGATCGTCGTGACCGCCGACGTCCAGTAGCACAACATGGCACAGCATCCAGAGCCATCCTGCAGACTGTGGGACCTGCGCTGCATTTGCCGGCACCAACAAGAACCATTCGTCACCGTCTGGAATGAGGCTGGACTCGGCGTCCTCCTCTGCGCCGTTTGCTTTCCACCCCTTGGCATCGCGTGGCACGCCGTGAACGGCGCCAGGGACGTCGACATCGGACAAAGGAAAGGCGTCGCATTGTTTACTCCGACGACTTCCGCTTCAGTATCAACGCACACGATGGCCACATCAGAGTTTGGCGCCACGGTGGCCAACGCAACGACCCTGCACTGAACGCTGTACGTTCCAGACACCAGGTGTCATGCCATGGGGATCTACCATAGCCACGTTTCGTGGTTGTACAAGTCACGGATACAGCACAGCGATATGTTAGCGATATTGTTTCTTCCCCATTTTCTGCATTTTTTTTCCACAGCATACCCAAGGCTCTCGTGCAGCACAATAATGCTCGTTCCCATACAATTCGCGGTACTAAGAAGGCTCTACAAGATGTGAACACCATTCCTCAGCCTGCCAGGTCTCCAAGATTTGTCCCCCTTCTGGAACGCGTAGGTGATACGACGGGGCGACGTTTGCGTAACCGTCAACCACTTGTCCAAATTCTGGTTGATATGCGTGTGAATTGGCAGAAAGTGTGGCGGTGTGTACCTTAGAACACTGTCCGCCACCTGCAATACAGAATGCCTCGACGCATCGCTGCCCGTACAGCCTCGAGAGCCATAGTGAACGCGCGCTTCGCGGATGCTAAACAACCCGCTGGGCGTGAAAGACTAATCGCTACCTATTTGTGCTATCATCTATCAACCTGTGATGGTTTAATAAAGTTTCGTGTAAAGAAATGGGGTGTAGCCATTTCCATTTCCAGCAGTGTACTTGGATGTATCAATTGAAATGGATTAACTAAAGTATGGGATTAAAAAAATTTAAATTCGTTATTACAAATTTTAAAAATTAGTTATTTTGTAATTTTAAAATTTTAATATTTCCTGAATTACGAAATCGAGGAAAGGATACTTACCTAAAGTGTATTTATCTGACAGTGTCTCCAGAACAGCAGATGTTATATCCGACATCGCTCATGATTGTAGGGCACACTGGACGGAAAGAAAGAAAATATATTTAGATATACGTAACAACTACAAAATATCGTAGAATTCTTCATTGTGAACAGAAGTAGACTTGTTCAGTATCGTCCCAAGTGCAGAGTAATCATCTAGGCATTTAAAGAGGCGAGTTCAAAATAATTAATTAAGGTGGAGAGACAAGAAAAGAAGCCAATCCGTGTGAAACATTGTAAGCTTAAATATTCTGTTGTATGATATATGCCAAATTGATTATATATATGTATATATACATACATACACTTACGTTTACAACAAACATAAAATATACAATACTTATGAGTTGAGACAACACTAGTTTTAAAACATATGTATACAGGATGTATCAGTGCAGCTGTTACAAACTCTCAGGAGAGATAGAGTACACCTAGACGATCGGAAATCACATAGCAATGCATGGTCGGAAACGCTTTCCTGGCGCGGTAGTGACGACACAAAACACAAGAAAGGAAGGACACGAACAGGGTGAGAAAACATGATTATTTTCTTGGTACAGCAAAAATCAAAGAAGGTGTTCGAAATGACGACCCCGGGCCGTGATGTACGCATCACATCTCTGGCGCATTGAAGATGTGACGTTGGCGACAATACCGGGCGTGTCCCGGACTTCCCCAGCAGCCGCCGCGATGCGTGCAACAAGTTCCTCAACACTGTTAACGGGAGTTACGTACACCAGTGCCTTGTCGTAACCCCAGAAGAAGAAATGAAGGTTCGTGTTCGTGTCCTTCCTGCCTTGTGTTTTGTACCGTCACTTCCGCGCCAGGAAAGCGTTTCCGACCATGCTTTCCTATGCGATTTCCGATCGTCTAGGTGTACTCTATCTCTCCTGAAAGTTTGTAACCGCCGTATTGATACACCATGTATAAATCAAATTAATATTTACACTGTTTGTACGTTAATAACAGGGTAACTATTGAAGATAAGTAAATGGGACTACTTGTATTTGACGCTACGAGGACAACGTTGGATGTGTGCGAGCGTGCATAGCCATCTCGCTGTTGTGTTGCCAGCTCCGCCTGCAGTCACGAGTGGTAGCAAATTGTGGAAGAAATGGTGGAGGTGACAAGGTTTTATTTCGAGAAACGTAAGAGGATTTTAAAGTGTTATTGGAAATGTGAGAACATGATTGATGTGCAGAGACGAAGGAGGGCAGAATTCTATACCGCGCCACTGCCATGTGTAATAATGACACGATTACGTGACAAGTATGAGGGGGACGGAACTGTGTGTGATGTGAAGAAAGGACGGTGCGACAGGTAAAGAACAACCAAGAAGTAAGTGAGAGGGGTGTATTCGAAACATTTACACGTTTCCTCGGGAAGTCGAAGTCCGTGCGACAAGCAGTGCTAGAGACTGGTGGTAGTAAATCAAGTGTCCGTCGCATTTAAAAAACGGTAAAGTGGAAACTCTACAATCCCACGTTACTTTTACTTCATACTGTGAATGAAGAAGACCCAGATAGGCATATCATATTATATTAGTGAGTTGTGAATATGTGCAACGACAAAGATCATTTGTAGACGGATTATGGGGAATTGGGCACATCGGGACCTGGGATCAGAGCGTCGGAGTAGTTCGTGTTTTGTCATTCCGGTAGAGCGGCGGCCATGATGGATCCAGGTGACCTTGACCTTTTACTTTGATTCTGGTTACCTTGACCTTGACTCTGGTAATCTTCGACTTTGAACCCCATTAAAAAAATATTTTTTTTATTATTAAAAAATGTTTTATTAAAAATGTGTTATTAAAATTTTTTTATTAGAAATGTATTTAAAAAACTTAAATTTCCAGAGGTTCCCCTCACCTCCACCACCCCTCGCCAATACTCATTATATTGTGTGTAGCCATCTTGTTTTTTTTTGTTTGTCATTTTTTTATACATTGCTGAGGAGGCCATCTTGGATTCAATTTATTTTCATCACCTAGGTGGCACTAGTGTATTAATTATCGATATACCCATCAGGCGAGCTGCCAATTTAGCCAAAAGGTGGCAGCCATATTTGTTTATGTTGTTAAAGTATAGGTGGTGCTGTTGGCACCCTGCATATTGGATTCTATTTTCAAAACATAGGTAGCATTGATTTCGCGATTTCACTGAAAAGCGAACTGTCGGTACCCGCTCATTCTGACGATTCAGCCGTGTCCGCACTGACATTTGTTTCATAGACATAAAACATACCTGTAATTTTCCATCCTATTTAAAAAGTTTTTTTTCGATCAGTGGTGTACCTATATGCAGAATTTATTAAATCGATAACTTTTGGTATTAAAATTTTAATAAAGACCGATAAAAAATCATTTTTCGTTTTAATGCTAATTTAATTACCGTTGAAATTGAGTATTTATTCCGTTACCCCTCGCCACTTAGACCAACCAATTATTCACCCACGCTTAATCCCATACAATTACCGCTCTTATTTACAGTATTGTCCACCAAAGCATGCTAGTGTGGGGAAAGTATATAATGGGAAAAATGTCGGCATTCGGCACAGTTTCTCGTCTGATGCCAGAGGTGACAGATCGCTCTCTCGCCCCTCGTATTTTAGCATTCTGGCTGGTAAGTTCAGATATTTAATTCCATAAGGTCGCAGGATATTATCAAGCATGCACGTAATACGCTTATATTTTCCCGTGAAATTACAAATCTGCTCAAATTTGGAGTATCGGTTCGGGCAAGCTTATCTCTAGAGGAATATGTAACCACCATAATATACGGTACTAACAATTAGTTTTTTTAAATTTATATACTTACCACCTATCTAATTTGCAAAGGCGTTACCTCAGTACCCGTTACACTACTGTAACACTTCTTTTGCATTCACCAAATGTGTTCGAAGACACGAAAAGTGTTAATGTTCCAATAATGCAGATCGGGTGACATATAAGTATGTAAAATGTGGCATGGCATTTGCTAGTACGAGTGTACTTCCAACAAAACCAAGGGTTCAGGATGAGCATTTACTACCGTGCCAGCAACCATCATGCCCAAGAATCGTAGCAGGGTCTGGGTTGGTTAATATCAATGGTTTCGTGGAGTGCTGACAGACCAACAACTTGAGGCTGAATCGTCAGAATGAGCGGGTACCGACAGCTCGCTTGGCAATGAAATCGCAAAATCAATGCTGCCTATGTGTTGAAAATAGAATCCAATATGGAGGGCGTCGGCAGCACCACTTATACTTTAAAAACTTAAACTAATATGGCTGCCACCTGGTGGCTAAATAGGCAGGTTGTCCGGTTAATAAATCGGTAATTAATACACTAGCACCACCTAGGTGATGAAAACATATGAAATCCAAGATGGCGTCATCAGCAGTGTATAAACAAATGACAAACGAAAAAACAATATGGCGTCTACCAGCATTGTATAAACAAATGACAAACAAAAAATATGGCATCCTCCTGCAATGTACAAACAAATGACAAACGAAAAACCGAGATGGCATATTCCAGCAATGTATACACAAATGACAAACGAAAAAAACAAGAAGGCGTCCTCCAGAAATGTATAAACAAATGACAAACGAAATACCAAGATGGCGGCACAAAATATAATGAGTATAGGTGAGGGGAAAGGGGGTAATGAAAACCTTTGGAAATTACGTTTTTTAAAATAAAATTTTAACAACAAAATTTAGATAAAATTATTTAATAATACATTTGTAAAATAATTTTTAACTAATTTTTAATAATTTTCAAATAATTTTTTACACATTTTTAGATTTTTTGGATTTAAAGGTCAAAGTTCACTGGGGTCTGGGGTCACGGTGAAAGGTCACCAGGGTCAAAGTGTAAGTTCAAGGTCACCTGGATGCATTATGTTTGACGGCTGACGGGAATGACAGAGCACGAACAGCTCCAACGCTCTGGTCCCAGGTCTCGATGTGCCAAAGTCCCCATAATCCCTCTACTATCATTATACTGATTTTATTTTTTGGTCCGATGAGGCAACCTTTAACACATTCGGACCCAACGTACACAATAATGTTCATTACGCACGTGCAGGTAATTTTTGGTTTGTACTGCACACTGCGGAGTTCATTGACCGATGATTCAAAAACCATCTTACTGGTCTAGGCCATAATTGGTTAATTTACGTAACAGCATACAGCTCATTGGATGTGACAAATAAACAAGTGTTGTGTCGACTTAAGTACTGCTCGCACGATAAAATTCTGTGCTTGAAACACCTGAAACCGTAAATTAAGGTGGGTCTGAAAGGGTTCGATTGAATGGAACTGTCAACTGTGCGTAATGTGCCGATAAAAATCCCCACATTGTGGTAGAGCAAACAGTTAATATTTCTGGGTTAACAGTGCGATGCGGCATGTCTGCCAAAGGACTTGTGGTGGCCACTCTTCGTTGACGGAACGGCGAAAGGTGAAACTTACCGCGCCGTGGTGCAGGAAAGCATTGTGCCAGCTGTTCACCTACTCTACCAAGACGACGATTGCTTTTTACAGCAAGACGGTGCACCCGCACATTACCATCGAAACGTAAGGTTACTCCTCGATGAAATATTTGTTTGGGTGGTGTACGGGTCGACGAGGAAGTGTTGCGTATCCACCCTGATCTTCAGATCTAACGCTATTAGATTTCTTCATCTGCGGGGAACACTGGAGAACACTGTACGTCACAAAGCCGCAGACTATGGATGTCGTGAGAGACGCGATTGTGACCACCTGTGAATCTACTCGCATGGAAACCGTAGCTACTGTATGTCGTTCCATTCTACAGCGTCACAGATGACATCTTGCCCCTGATGGCGGACACTTTGAACATTTGTAACCGTTACCAACATTTGCACACACTTAACGTTGTCCTTGTAGCGTAAAATACAAGCAGTCCCATTAGATTATCGATAATAGTTTCACTGTTATTCGCGTTCAAATAGTGTAAACATCATTTTAAGACATCTTATATAAATTATTTGTCGGCTTTTATGATAACAGAAACGAATTCAATAGATCGGCGTTATAGCATCCTCACATAAAATTAAATCTAAATTTAAAAAATGTATTTAATCTATCAAAAGTTTTGTGTTGCTGGCTTCGTAAATGTATGCTAGAGGCTTCAACATTTTATAATACTAGACTTGCATACTTCCATTGATAATTTACATTTTGATTTTCTCCAAAGACGATTCTCAAGACTTCTACAAGTAGGCTATTTGAAAAATCGTGATTACAAAAAGGTGAGGATGATATAAATAAATTTCTTCGCCCTCAGTTACTACAACCAATGAGTGAGAAAAACTAGACGAAACACCAAACTTTCTGCGTATCCGTGACAGAGTCCTTCGACAGCATATGCTCATGGAGCTATAACGTTTATTTATTTATTTGCAAAATAAATACACAGATTACTTATTTTGACAATAATACTGACCCCCTTGAAAAATTGCTCTAGGCGGGGATCTTGAAAGTCCATTTTTTTAATCGTGACAAGCAGATACAGGCATATATAACAGGTAATTTAAACAGTGCATAAGTAGTTTATAGAAAATTTGGTACAACACATTGAGGAAAAGAAAGACTTATCATCCTGTAGATAAGCACAAATCAGGAATACAACTACGCAATGAATACATTACATATTAAGTGCCTGTAACATAAAATATTGTTATGAGGCTGTCAAGCATATTGCAAGAGAGCAACGTTGACTTAATAATTCCCAGTATTATTTTTTTTAACGATAAAGCGTTTTCGTTATTATTGACACTTCTGTTATTTGCAGATTAGAAGACAAAGAAAATAAATAATAATGTACAATAGCAAAGGTAAAAAAAAAAAGAAGATGAACGAATAGCTAGAATGAAGTATACTTAATTTTAGCAGCCTTAGATAACTTAATACAAGCTAAACGGATAAGAAAAATTATCTTAGAAGAAAGATACATCAAAAAATAAAATACAAAAGCACAAGGATACAAGTTTTTCTTGTGATTATGTTTTTTATTGTTCGAATCTTACTGACTAGACTAATTTTCCTAATTCATTTATCTAATGCGAGTCTTCTACGGCCGGCTGGAATAATGTCTCCGTGGTTGTGTTTATTCGTTCCTCTGTTTTACCTTTTCTATTCTACATAGAGATTTGTTTTTCGTCAGTTGTGCTTTACAAATATCAAGTTTTGTATCGAGTGGAGTGAAGAGATTTGGGCGGCTCTTGACATCAAGGTCTTGAGGGCTGATGAGAGGTTAGTATGGAGCAGCGCCGGAATGCAAGGGCGGGGGGAAACAGGAGATCCCAGAGGATACCCGCCGACCAGGAGCATCGTCCGGCACGATTCCCACATACGAAAATCCGGGAGCGACCCCGTCAGGAATCGAACCCGAACTGGGTTTTGTATCGAGTTAATTTAAAAT
Source organism: Clitarchus hookeri (assembly GCA_002778355.1). Taxonomy (NCBI): domain Eukaryota; kingdom Metazoa; phylum Arthropoda; class Insecta; order Phasmatodea; family Phasmatidae; genus Clitarchus; species Clitarchus hookeri. Next base: position 80,416 of record NQII01005225.1, on the reverse strand, counting down.
TTTACCGTAAAACATATTTGTAACGGAATTTCGTAGGTCAAGATTTAAACGTTATTTTTAAACAGCTTACAAAATTTTCTGCTGTAATAATCCTAACTTTTATAGATACACACATTGCCAAATTCTGGTCTTTTACAAAATCTCCTATAACATCATTCCAGGCAATACACATTTATCCTATTCTAATATTGAAAAACGCGCCTAGGAACAATGGAACTTCAAGCAATTATTAACTGGTGTCGTCAGCTGTTTATGCAATTGCCATGGTACGCCTTAAATAGAGCTGAACTAAATGAGGATAAAAATGCTATTTCTAAGCCACACATAAAAAGCGCAATAGAGCAACAAACCACAGAGCAAATGTTCAGCTTTTCCCTTATTCAGGTCAACCTCCCCCTCCCCCCAAATTCTTCACACGCCCGTTTCTACCCAGTAGCAGCTATGATGTAGAATTTTTTATTTACATTTGGTTTCAGGGTAATTTTTTTTTAGAAAATTACCTAATGGACCGTATTGGCTAAGTAATAAAGTAGCGAATTTCGATCTCCAGAATACAGTTGACGTTATATCAGTGCGTCATAACTACACGTTGTTACAGCCACTAGTTCCCATTTCATTGGGCACTGTTAAAATCAATCTTACATCTTGTTAAAGAAAGAGTATTGTTTCAAATTGTTGTTCACTGGTACTAGTTCCTTTTTATTTCAATAACGCACGAGTACGAATTGACATTGTAGAAATGCATTTTAATTTCACAGTATCGTGCGATTAATGAATGGATACTTTAATGTTAAATGTTAGGCGTGGTGGAAATGTACACGTTCGGCAGGGGGCTGGAAATGTCGAGGTTTTACTTGATGGCAAACTAGACTGCAAACACGTGCACGCCAAAGTCACTTCTGCAGTTGGGTTGCAAGTGCACGCCTTGAAGGACTGAGTCAATAACAAGTTCACTAGGAAACAAGCACCAACATCTACGTATGCTGCCTGGTCTAGGGTAAACTTGCCACTCACTGAAACGGAGACTCAAGTAAGTATACAGAGGCTCAAGTAAGTATACAGAGGCTCAAGTAAGTATACAGAGGCTCAAGTAAGTATACAGAGACTCAAGTAAGTATACAAAGGCTCAAGTAAGTATAAAAAGGCTCAAGTAAGTATACAGAGGCTCGAGTTAGTATACAGAGGCTCAAGTAAGTATAAAAAGGCTCGAGTTAGTATACAGAGGCTCAAGTAAGTATACATATGCTCAAGTAAGTATACAGAGGCTCAAGTAAGTATACAGAGGCTCAAGTAAGTATACAGAGGCTCAAGTAAGTATACAGAGGCTCAAGCAAGTATAAAAAGGCTCAAGTAAGTATACAGAGGCTCGAGTTAGTATACAGAGGCTCAAGTAAGTATACAGAGGCTCAAGTAAGTATACAGAGGCCTGTGTAATCTCACCTGCATGTCATCGTACTCGCGATATTTTCCTGTCCTTGACGATCGGCAGAACAAGAAACCAAATAGCGGCCTTAATGAAGTGCTACCTTAACCGTGAACATATTTTAATTATGTTTTATGCACGCAACGCGAATTGTTGTGAATCAATCAAAGTTATGCGTGTCTATGAAAATCTTTATTTAAGGGTGTTACACTTTTATCATGACTCATCGTTTTCCGTCGTGTTATGAAATAACAGTATGAGTAAAACATGACAACGGAGAAAAACAATTTTTCAAAAAAGAATGAAACGAGCAATAAGAGTTTCAAGTTTATATATTGTTTTCGCGTAAATCTCAAAAAAGAACAAAATTAATTGCCACTCGAAATATTTGATATGTTATTAGAACGCCAAGAAGAATATTTCTTGCAAATTTGTTACGCGGTTCAGCCGTATTTCAATTTTAACTTTTGAGATAAAATTCACAGTCAAAATAGCTATAAATTTAAACCATTACTGCAGATGAGCCAAGCTTCAAATTTCAAAGAAACTGCAACATATCTTTTAGGTTTTTTTTTTTTTTTTTTTCAACAAACACTTCTTAAGCTGTAACCAAAACTTTGTGTTGAAATAATTTTATGAAATTTGTACGAATCAAGATTTTAAGTTAAGATTCTTATATTGAAGCTAGAAGAACGATGAATGTTATTTTTCAAATGATTTGGTATTTTTAAACTTGAAATTTATGTGTTACAAAACAATAAAATATCCTCAAAACTAGGGAAAATTCAGGTTGTGACTGTGTCGGGGGCCACAGTTGTGAGTTTTACGTGGATATGTCGGCGTCAGTTGGTGATATTTTCTTTGGTATATGGGAACTAAATGAAAGTAGCGAAACTTATAGGCAGGTGTCTTTTATGGCTTAAATCGACAGATCTAGACGAGATAATTTTTTTGGTACCGAAATCAGCGGGGGTTAAAACATCGAATTCACGAGATGTAGAGCCTGGGAATTTTCGCCCGCACTCAAAATGGCCGCAAGTCGCCGCGGGCCCCCACCCGCGCATCGCGCATGCGCGGCACCAACTCAAGGTCACGCTCGCACCGCAGACGTATATCCCACTCTAGGATGTCAGAGCAAATCACCCTGCAGACGTTATATCGCTGTTTCCGCCTTGGCGACCCATGCGTCGGTCCGATTTTAAACACGTAATCGCGCCAAAATGTTTTGACTCTTGAACAGTTTTAAGGCGCCCTCCCCCCTTTTTCCAGGCACTTGAACTCCGTTGCAGAGTGTTTCAAATACACGTTTTTTTCCACGAGACTGTTAAATCCGTGTCTCTCGTATTAATTACGCCTGACAGACCAATAAAGATAGCATCTTCCTATAGTTATAAGGGGTTGCTCTATTGGTTGAAATTAGTCTGGTGAGTGTGGTGTTAGCAGTTTCCGAGATAGGTTTTTGAATTTTTCCGATATTTCTTTTGAATTTCTACCTGCATCGGATCCAATTACATGTCATATTATACATAAATTTAAGACGAATCCTACGATATGTAGATCATTAAAATCGGATATATAGTTTGCGAGAAATTAGGGTTTTAATCTGCAAAAATAACGAGACCTGTTGAGTGCTTGCAAGACGCCACGCACATTAAAAACACTATTTTAGAGCACTCCAACACAGCTAAAAACGGATTTTTCAAAGCGCCGTGTCTCAGAATATAGCGTCAGATACACCGAAATATACACAAGGGCCCTGCAATTGAAACTTGCTGCATACTTCCCACCAATAAGATAACAGGGTCACATCCAAAAGTCCCGCGGGCACACGCAGCACGAGTGAACTGCACGCCCGTTCCGAACCTTGCGCGTAGCGGTTATGGTGCACTTGGTGCGCGTAGCAGTGTCGCCCTTATCGATCCCGCCTTTGCCTCAGAGGCGGAGAAATCGTGGTTGGAAGTATCCTTGCCATCTTGGATTTACGTACTTTCTTCCATAACTTAATTTTTTTGAGTCACTATTCAAAAACCAAGCTAGTCAAGGCGTAGAGAGCATCTAAACAGTTATTTAGAAATCTCACTTATTTTTCTTACGTGATTAGTTTTACATATGTAACTATTTAATAATGTCAATCCCGCATGGGAATATACAGGTATGATTTAAACCGTAAAAATTAAAAAAAAAAATCATTAAGTAGTAATTTACATCATAACTAACTTCGATTTTTTAAATCTATGATCATAAACTTTCATNTTACATATGTAACTATTTAATAATGTCAATCCCGCATGGGAATATACAGGTATGATTTAAACCGTAAAAATTAAAAAAAAAATCATTAAGTAGTAATTTACATCATAACTAACTTCGATTTTTTAAATCTATGATCATAAACTTTCATTACAAAGATATGGAAGAAAATTCGAAGATGGAATGGTTACTACAGCCTTAAAAGGGGAGTATACCTTTAATATTTTTTTTTTAAATTCACCACAGCTTATTTTTTAAATGGAACATTTGAAAACCATGGCTACCAGGGCACAGGGGATATCTTAAGAGACATTTTTTGAGTCCACCTTATTTTGCTCACGTTTTCGTTGCATCTGTAACCATGATAAACTTTAAATTATATTTAAATTAGCCCATTCTGGTTTTAGTAATTATATAAAGTAGTCGTGTGTGTGTAACAATAATATTAGAATTTTAATTTTAAATCTTAACAGTAAGTTATAAAGAGATAAAAACAAACACGAGATTGTAAAGGTGCCACCGCCTTAAGGAGACTGGAAACCGGAAGCTGCTTCCTCTGTCTGTGGCCAAGAAACGCGAGAGATTAGCACTCTGAACGCACGTTTAATAGTTTCATGGCGAAAATGCGTATTTACAATCCTCTGCAACGCAGCTTAAGTGTCAGGTAGGAAGGCCCTTTAACACTTCCAACACTCGGCGAAATTACGTAGCTAAATTACCACTTCCATCAAGTTAGATTGCGAAATATCTACGTGTATCAGAGTAGTGCTGAACATTTCATTGGGGAGGGGGGGGGAAGGTGGTGTAGTGGTTAGACCACTCGCCTCCCACCAAGGCGAACCGGGTTCGATTTTCGGCGGGGTCATCTCCGGATTTTCGCATGTGCATCGTGCCAGACGATGCCGCTCGTCGGCGGGTTTTCTCGGGGAACTCCCGTTTTCCTCACCCCTTCATTCCGGCGCTGCTCCATACTTACCTCGCTTCACCCTTATTGGCTCTCAAGATCCCGATGTTAAGAGCCACCCAAATTTCTTCACTCACATTATTGTTCTAGCCATTTTTTTGTTCACTTTTCCAAAGAGAGCTCTTCAGGAGTACCGATGAATGGTTAGTAATGGCGCGCTATGTTCAAGGTTGTGGCCAAATCCACGCCCACCAATTGCAACAGTGAACCGAATAAACAGCGTTTGTCCGGAATATAAATAAATGATTGCCCGTATAACATTAGGGGCACCGTGTTGGAAGAGTCAATTGCTTGTAGCTTTTTTTTCCGTGTTCGAGGCAGAGAAGTGCATAAGGGCTACACAGGCACGCGCTACAAGTGCGTCATCACCGCTACGCGCAGGGCTCTGAACTGGCGCGCAGTGTTCTCGTAGTGCTGCGTGTACCTATGGGAGTTTAAGCGGTGACCATATATAGTTATTGGTAGAAAGTCTGTAGCAAGGTTCAGTGCATGCCCATAGAGTACTTTTGTGTGCACATATACACAGAAGAGCCAAAAAAAAAACTGGTATAGGCGTGCGTATGCAAATAACAGAGGTATGGAACCAATCAGAGTAACGCGATGCGGTCGGCAGCTAGATTGGTTACTGCTGCTACAATGCCAGGTTATCAAGATTTAAGTGAGTTTGAACGTGGTGTTATAGTCGGCGCACGAGAGATGGGACATAGCATCTCCGAGGTAGCGATAACATTTGGATGTTCGCGTACGACCATTTCACGAGTGTACCGTGAATATCGGGAATCCGGTAAAACATCACATCTTCGACATCGCTGCGGCCGGAAAAAGATCGTGAAAGAACGGGACAAACGACGACTGACGAGAATCATTAAACGTGATAGACGTGCAACCCTTTCTAAATTGGCGCAGATTTCAATGCCTCCTGCATACCTTCAGACATTAGTCGAGTCCATGCCACGTCGTCTTGCGGCACTTCTGCGTGCTCGCGGGGGCCCTACACGATATTAGGTAGGTGTANCTTGCGGCACTTCTGCGTGCTCGCGGGGGCCCTACACGATATTAGGCAGGTGTACCAGTTTTTTTTGCTCTTCAGTGTATAACGCGTATACCTCGATATATAGCGCTTTGAATTTTAAACATGCTGGAATGCCCTGAAATGTGCATGACGTCTTAAAAGTAATCGACAGACATAGTCTGAAGTGTGTGTTCTTTTAGCAGTTCAGAACAATGGACGCACATTTCATATTTTCGTAAAAAAAAAAAAAAAA
>NQII01005225.1:45466-69234 GCA_002778355.1 Clitarchus hookeri | reverse complement strand
GGGGGGGGGGGTGGTACATGAGAAGATTAGCTAGTATATCGTGTGAAGTATAACGAGAGTTTTATACTTAAAACTGGAGTTGCCAGAGCAATTTTCAAGTTTTTTTTCCCCTTAATGCTGCACGGCTGCATTAAGACAATTTGAAGGCGTCAGACGTCTCGATTGTAGAAGTATACGTACCACTTTGAGTATCGATCAGACGCTCGAGATTTCGGGTCTTGCCGCGGTTGGGAGAGATGCTATCGCCGACTCTCCATCCTCGACACACGAACGTGACGTCTAACCGATGACAGAGGCCGAGGAACCTAGCCAAAAATAAAATCTCTGGTCCTTTTAACTTTGGCCGCAACGTGGGTGTGACGTGTCCACGACGATGTTTGCGATTTCCTTCAAAATATTAACTCTTTAAATTTCTGAGTTTGTCATTGATGTGGAGTGTAACAACAGTTGACATTTCTAGTCTAAAAATTTGTTTCACGTGTGTATGTNTCTGAGTTTGTCATTGATGTGGAGTGTAACAACAGTTGACATTTCTAGTCTAAAAATTTGTTTCACGTGTGTATGTATGTGTGTGTGTGTGTATGTGATGCTGCTGCGAGTTAGTCATATATATGAAAAACTTTTTTTTTCTCCTTCCANTGTATGTGTGTGTGTGTGTATGTGATGCTGCTGCGAGTTAGTCATATATATGAAAAACTTTTTTTTTCTCCTTCCATCCTTACTCAACATATTACATTCGTATATTTTTCTGTTATCGAATTGTTTAGTTAGTAGTTATAATTTATGAACACGTATGTTTTATAATTTTATTCAGGTTAGCATATTTATTTATTTTCTATTGATTAATTTAGCATTCTTATTTTTTGTAGTTAGGCAGAAGACAAAGGTAATGTCGCCTTAACTCCAGCACATGTAAAAATAAGTCGTAAAATAAATAAATATCTTGCAGTACAATGTATATTCTCTACTGAACTTTTCAGCCCCAGTAGACAAGAAATAATCTTACGTCTAGGGGTTCGATAATTTTAACTACAGGCTCAGAACACAATTTGTACTCATCTTTATCAAATCTATTATTTACCTTCTGAATATACGCTGTCAACACCAATGAATTCGTATTGTTGTTGTTCACTAGTTACACCAGCCAGAAATTAGAATTGTGATTACTATACACTATTCGCGGTATCTTAACACTTTTTGAATAAACTTTTGAAAAACCACCCCGTGTGTCACTTGTTTCCTTGTTTTGTGAATGTGTCACGCAACGAAACCGTTTCATACTTCTGTTGACATAAAAGCATCTGATCTTTGGCAGAATTGAACTTATACTAATATTTTATCCATAGATCATAATATCGCGATCATAATGAATATGAATTTAAAAAATGAGAAAATAGCGTGTTGGTAAGACATGGTAACAAATAAATTTCGTCCAAAATATTATTAAGCTGAGTGCTTACGAATGCAGTGTGTAATCTCTTTGGTGTAATTTTCTAGAAGCTTTGTTTACATGAGGCGGAGGGATATCCTGGAAGTAGAACTTTAGCAGGGCTTCAGAAAAGTTGGAAGTAACCATGGATGGACTATAACAAACCTGGTGCTGTAGGACAAAAACCATGGAATATTCATTTTGCAGAAATATGCCACCGTGTAAGAGTTTTTTAAAATACAAGTATTGCCCATTCTCGTTAATTTCCAAATTTTTGAAGCCCTACTAGAGAACTACTTTCAAGCTATTCCTCCGCCTCATGCTAACAAAATTTACCCAGGTCTAGTAAATCACACCAAAGGAACAACGCACCACATTCGTGCGCTCTCAGTTTAATAGTATTTTGCACTATAACTATTTCTTACTAGGCATTACCAACCTACCTATTCCCTCTCTGTTTTGTATTTACAGTAATTATAAATTAAATATTACGATTTACAGATGAAATGTAAGTAATAGTTCAATTTAACCAAATATCAGATACATCTATGTTAACAGAAGAATCAAACGAATGGCACATTGAGAAAATAACAAACATGTCAGACATGGGGTGGTTTTTCAAAGGTTTGATTCAACAAGTGTGAAAATGACGCGAATAGACTATAGTTGGCAATGACGTAAGTTTCGCTAGCGTCTCTGAGATTACGCGTCTGGAGTTAAGCACACTGTGCGCACTCTAAACTGAGCAAAAAAAATCTATGAAGATAATAAACAAGTAACTAATTGTGAAAATTGGCATTAGTTACATTTAAAATACACCGAAACCTTAATTTGAAAATTAAGTAATTTTAGTTTGTAATTCACGCTTATTCTACGAANTTACATTTAAAATACACCGAAACCTTAATTTGAAAATTAAGTAATTTTAGTTTGTAATTCACGCTTATTCTACGAACATTGCCGGAGCGTAATGATAACTTTTTATTCACGGCACACTATGTGACCTTGCATAAACTAAGGGAACAGATAAACTTCACTGCTACGTCATTTACATATACAGTTCAGAAAGGGCAGTGACCCGTTCGTTATAAAAAGAGATTACATATTTCCTTTACGCGAAACGCAGTTACGCAACTTCCATGGCAAAGGGCAGAGGAATAACTGTACGACGCACTTTTCTATTATCTTTCGACGCCGACGCGAGTTTTTATTGACGTCCCAGCGTAGTGGACGCGCTTTTGATAGTGCCCGCGGGGCCGCCGCGCCGATAAGACCACTACACATTTCACGTCAATTCATCATGACGATTTATGTCCCCGTCGAAGATTTACGCTGACCTGGAAAAAAAAAACGGCCACCTCTTACGAAACCACTTAGGGCCGTTAAGTAACAATCTATCGCGCCGTGGTGATAACAGACACTGGCATTGCCGCCTCACGCAATGCAGACAGGGGCTGGCACCATCCAAGTTGCAGTTTTCTATCGGTCGTACGCATACGAAAACGTGAACTTACATTAAAGCCGTATATAAGGCAAAAAAAAAAACTGCTTGTATTTATATTCAATCTCATTATCGCACCGTTGTGCTCAGTGAGGCCAAATCAGATGTCGATAATTTCAATAGACAGTGAAAAAAAAAAAAAAAGAAAAAAAAAAGGCAATTGAATAAAAACCACGAAAATCCACTTAGTCTGTTTAACTGATGTCAAACTATACACTTATCTATTTCACACCCCTTCACTTTATCACACTCTTGTCGTCTGTAAGACACAACACATGTATATATGTATGTATGTATGTATGCGCAAAAATGAGAGGGAAGGTACATTTTGCCCCTCAGATTTATTGGGTGGGATACAACATAGTATTTTACTCCCCCCACCCCTCCCTTGGCCCAAAAAATAAAATTGAGTGTAATTTAGTGCAGCTATATTATTGCTTCCAGAAAAATTTCACGATCTGCTACAGCAAAAATTTTTCAATCCTGGTATGTTGCTTCAAAATGGGGGAAAACCCACTCGCTCGGATATAATGCTGTCCTCGTTTGTCCGTGCCTCTTACACTGGCGCAATATTCCGTAAGTATCGCGTAAATAAGTGTTCTTTATTAACTAGAGCCTGAATAACTAATGTTGTAGTTAACTTGAAAATAGTGAAAAAAAATAATTTCGTATAAGAGTTGAGCGAAACGCACAGGAGAAAATTGATTTGTTTTATATAAGTTAGGGTATTTGAAAATGTATTTTCTCTTAATTCCGCCAGACTAAGCATTTAAGTCACAGACCCGTGACCGATGTCGCGTAACAAAATCCACCGACTGTGGCGAAAGTATGTTCGAAATATTGCTAAGCTACATTAAACGAAAAATGAACGCGCCCTTTGTCAAATATTCCCGAATGCCATTTTCCCGATAATTTCCAGCAGCCTTTTGAAATTTTGGTTTGTAGTTTGACTCAGCTATAAACCTGTACCCCCCCCCTTTCTCTTTCTCTTTCTCTACCTCCACCCCCCCCTCCCGCATCAATGAGCAACTGTTTCAGCGCCACTATATGAACGCACGTACGCATGTACGCATGCATGAATGCACACGCTAAACTTTGATGCTAAATCGCTTCTAAACTTCGTACGGGGAGGCTAGATGGCACAAACCCCACGAAATGCTGCAAGAGGGATGTGTTAACTCGTGGCAGAAACATCCCTGGAGCTGCCACTTGGTATCGAACTTGCGTGCTCCAGAATGTGAGCGAGGCCTAGTTACTGCTTAACAAAACCATTCAGTAATATATATATATATATATATATAGAGTGGGAGAATGAGAGAGTTCTGATACGAGTGTAAGCAGTCACGCATCAAGGTGGCGTTCAGAATGTTGGTGGACTGGCGCCTTGATTGTAGGCTGCCACGCATCACTGTGTCCACGAACTTTCTGACTGAAATACGTAAATGACGGTAAAGGCTGTTCGCGATAAACTGAGCACTTAAGGAAGCCCTGCTTGAGATCTACTTGTATGCACATATTGCGTATGCACATATTGAGTATGCACATATTGTGTATTCACATATATAATTAACATTGCCAAGAGTCTCATCACTTTATTCAAGCGTTGGCCAATTGAAATTACGTTTTTATTATAAAAGTAAATATTTTACATTTTATTTTAACTTCTTACACATGCATGCGTTAAAAAAACCAGGAAGCTAAATTAAATATTTCGGTATTCACAAATGTCTAATTAACACTTTCAGTTCTAAGTTAAGTCATAGATCCACTTTCCCTCCGTCGTTACCAACTTTATTAGGCGCATGGCCGTCGGCGCGTGTTTTAAAATGTATGCAGCTGGGGCAGTGACATTTTTCAAAGGTTGATTTCAAAAATGTTCACTTTACTGTGAACATACTTCTGTGAGCAGTCCGTTTCCCGCTCTGCTGGAGGTCTACGTGCGAAACTGCAGGAGCGTTAGCTTGTTGCACGCAGTTGAACTTCTTGACTGGGGGAGGGGGGGAAGTAATTTATAGCCTACGACTTTCTGAAAGCTGTTACCCGACGGAAACATTAACTAGGACTTGCAAATACAGAGTCTGCACGTTGTTATGATCCTTACCTGCTCATAAACTCTCANGAAGTAATTTATAGCCTACGACTTTCTGAAAGCTGTTACCTGACGGAAACATTAACTAGGACTTGCAAATACAGAGTCTGCACGTTGTTATGATCCTTACCTGCTCATAAACTCTCAGGATATTAAGGGATAGAATAAGGAATTAGGGTAAGGACTTATAAAAAGATTTAATAGATTCCTTACTTTCTTCAACAGCTATCACTTATTACATGGATATTTAAAAAAAAATTCCAACGGAATTGAGAGAGAAGGAGTAAAGGAAGGTTACTTAGGAGAGAAATAACATGATAAAGTAGGAGCTCACCCTAGCCTCGCTAGCCTCGCACCCAGGCCTCGTTGTCGGACGACGCCCTCGGACCCGCAGGTGACCCAACTGTTGAACCACGCAGACTGTCGATCTCGGTCCTCGGAGCCCTAATTCACTCTTCCCTCCCCTCCACGTGCGTATTGACGTAATTCCTTCTGATTGGCTCCCGCTGTGCGTCGGAGGCGGAGTGTTCTCGCCCATTTGTTCTAATTATTCTGATATGCCCTTAGGCTAGCAGGACCCACATTTTCAGTGCCTCTTCGCGCAATTATACAACGCGTCTGTGTCCTCTTTCCCGGCTTTTGCTTGGACAGGCGCCGCACGACGGGGCCAATCGTAGCATCGTGCAGAATACATTTTACACCTCCCAGCAGGTTCATAAAAACCCTTATTCCAATACTCAGAGCTTCTCACTACTAAAGAGTATCGCATTGATCGCAAAGTAAGGGTTAAACAAAATTGATATACTGTCTATAGTCACACGTTTTTCGCATGCGCTCGAGCCTTTATAGCCGCTGGAAAGAAATCACGTGAGGTTGCGATGGGAATAAATGTCTCACGGTGTTGATGCGGTGAGCCCAAATTTTTTTTGTGAAAAAATAATTTATTCTATGGCGTAACTAATTTTTTACATCGGTATTAACTTGTGCTCAGAGTTAAAAAAAAATTTAATGTAAGATCTTGTTTGAAATGGGCTTTGCAGTTGTATTTCCTCGGGCGAATTAAGTCACGTCATACACTGCTCTAGTTTATTTTTATGATCCTTTGGCGTGTCCTTCCCGAATGCACGCCAGTTTACGCGGTGGATACAAACGCGACGGTTCATGTGATATGCCTTATCACTCATCTCACTCGAAAACACACGCCGAAATGGATTCCTCGCCTGCGGTCATGCCGCGAACACTGCAGCAATATCCACTCGTGCGTTTTTCTTTCGAGCTGAAACAAGTCGGCGAGTCCCACGACAAATGCTACCGATGCAGTTTGGTTAGGTCACAGACTAATTTCCTATGTTGATGTAGTAACAAGACTATCAGCAAAATGTTTAACACTCCGTCAACAACTATAAAAATTTTCCCTAATACCAGCAAACATGAGTCTTCTGTGGTAGACAATGGCCGAGACTCATTTGTAGGAGAAAAGAAAAAGACCACACTAATATGTTTATCGTCACCCCCCTCCTCCCCAGAACTCACAACACTGACCACTTACACCTCACGTAACATATTACTGGTGTAACTTTAAAAAAAAAAAATCTTGCTCCTAACAGCACATTCGATAACACAGACACGCTCACTTGTAACACCACAATTAATTTGGCAGTAGTGTAGGAAATAGTTCAATATGTTAATGACGCATAATTGTTTTTATATAAAATCAAATTAAAACCATTTTTGTAAGAAAATGACAGAACGAAATTCTGTTATGTCTGGTAACTTCGATATAAATGCTAGTAGAAAAATTAACACCTTAAAATTAGATTTTTTTAATCTCCCGTAATGGTCATCACCTCAGTTCGAATAAAATGCTTAACATTTTTTTTATGTAGTTCAATAAATGTTATTTAATTTCTATATAAATATGCGTCTTTGGATGCAGTATTTTTTACTCTAGAGGGCGTTTATAAAAATGAAAAAAAAAACCTCTTCTAATGCACTCATAAACAATTTTTTATACCGATAAAGACGAAATTCGCATATATTTCAAAACGAAATATCGTTTAAATAACTCAAAGTCATGGCCCTTAGTAAATGGCAACTGCTGTCACATTCCTTCAATTCACAAGTGGGAAAGCGTATAAGTCCTACGAGGTCACGACCGCCAACTGCACGCGTTACGTAAGCGTCACGTCAATCTCCTTTTCAATTTACGTCACGCCACATCTCCCTGGCGGTCGACAGCGGATGACTTATCGGCGTCAAACAATCGCGGGGTCACTTCCGAGCCCAGCGATAGCCCCAGGGGAGGGTCACTCCGCTGATACACCGACACCGACGTGCGAGTTACGTGAGCGTTTTGCAAACATCCGCCGCGAGTACCAGAGATTTGGGTAGCTCTTAACAATAAGTTCTTGAGAGACGATGAGGGTGAATGAGGTGAGGATGGAGAATCGCCGGAATTCAAGGACGGGGGAAACGGAATACCCCCGAGAAAACCCGCCGACCATCGGCATCATCCGGCACGATTCCCCACTTAGAGCTTGATGTATAATTTATATTTAGTCTGGTATATTTGCCTACGTCGTCTCTAAGTTATTGTTTCCAAAACTTCAATAACGTAGCATGTGGTGTTCACTGGTACTGGCACTGGTATTCACAATGTATTTTACAATGTATACATTGTAAAATATACTGGCTCTCACGCCATATGCGGCTGTACACAACAAGAATTGAACAGCTTTTTTTAGAAATGTAATTTTCCTCCTCATAGGCGTGCGCAGCTGTCATCATTAGGGCGTGTACAAAGTTAAACAAACGCCGATGACCACATACATACAAGTGGTAGGTCCCGGGGTTAGTCTTCCGGGGAACTTATTTGATTTGAATGTTTAAAATTGTGATAATTACGCAAAAGTTGTGCCAAAATAGGATAAAAAGTACCCTATTTCGAATTATTTCCAAATATATATATGAAAAATTCGATTGTGTAAGACTAATTGTATACATTTGAAAAGTGAAGTAAATAAATTAATTAATACAATAACTAAAATTAATATTGACTTCTATCCCTCAGAATGTCTCGTACAGACCAGCGTGCTCTTAGCGAGTGAGTGAGTGAGTGAGTGAGTGAAGAGATTGGGGCGGCTCTTAACACCGAGGGCCAATGAGGGTGAGGCGAGATGAGTCTGGAGCAGCACCGAAATGGAAAGGGGGCGGGGTATGGGATATTCCCGAAAAAACCCCGCCGACCAGCGGCACCGTCCGGCACGATTCCCACGTGCGAAAAGCCGGGGGCGAAACCACTGGGAATCGGACCAGGTTCACCTTGGTGGGAGACGAGTAGTCTAGCCACTACACCACCGCGGCCCAGCGTGCTCTTATGCAGGCAGAAGTTCTAGAATAAGAAATAAGTCTCAAAGACCACAATTTTAAATAAATATACACGATGATTCTTAAATCATGGGGCAAACATTGAGGGGTGGTAGAGCTCACTAAAACAAACAATTATTGTATAGGAATATATGGGCGGAAGTGACGCGTTGAGGCACAAACACAAAAACATAACACATTAAAGGAAACATAAAATTTTCATTAACAGCATTCTTAACAAGTGATTCCGTACAGAAAATGTTAAAAACGTTGCTGGAAATGCATCCACCAACAGTCACGCATGCTTGGCGACCTCTACATATGGCGTGATTGGCTGACGATGGTGGCGTGCGTGAAATACCCGGCGTATTTGAATNTGGAAATGCATCCACCAACAGTCACGCATGCTTGGCGACCTCTACATATGGCGTGATTGGCTGACGATGGTGGCGTGCGTGAAATACCCGGCGTTTTTGAATCTGTTCGCCAATCACTCCGCCGACGCTACCAATTTTGCATTACTGTCAGTGGTAGCAATTTTGAGCAATTATTATAAACATTGCTGTAAAAAGGCATTTAGCGGCGACGTTGTAAATAAACAATGTGTTGCATTTCATGTGTTATTTTTGTGTTTGTGCCTCAACGCGTCACTCCCGCCCATATATTCCTATACAATAATTGTTTGTTTTAGTGAGCTCTACCACCCCTCAATGTTTGTCCCATGATTTTAGAATCATCCTGTATATACTGGTCATTAGGGCGTTCCTAGGCACACCCGGCACACCCCGTGCGCACGCCTATGTTCATCCCCCCCCCTCACAAGTACGATAACCCTTTCAGGCTTGGTGGTATACATATTAGACGTCGCAAAGGAAGTGCGTAAAATAATGTTCACTGCAGACAGCAGAATCCGGCATCCAATAAGGAGAATTCCTTTGTGTGATGGGAAACATAATTTGCAGATAGTCCATTCACGGTTACTTCCAACTTTTCTGAAGCCTTGCTTAAGTTATACTTCCAGAGTAGTGCTCCGCCTCGTGCAAACAATTACACCAACGAGACGCAGCGTCGTAATCTTTGNTTAAGTTATACTTCCAGAGTAGTGCTCCGCCTCGTGCAAACAATTACACCAACGAGACGCAGCGTCGTAATCTTTGTCACTCGGTTAAGTAATATTCTGTGTGAGAAGTAATTCATACAAGGCATTACTAATACACCAATTTTCTCTCTGTTTTTATTCGTAATAATTACAAATAAAATATAAGGAAAAGTAAAATTTTATTTAAAAACAACATAATTTTATGTTAACAGGAATATAAAACGTTGGCGGTACATTACATATTGTATTTAGGAAACAACCAAACTNCAACATAATTTTATGTTAACAGGAATATAAAACGTTGGCGGTACATTACATATTGTATTTAGGAAACAACCAAACTCAGCATAAATAACGTTATTTTTTAAAGGGTTGATTTTTAAAAAATGTGAAAATACTGCGAATAGACTGTATTCCGTAGTCGCATAAACGTCAGCTGCCAGTGACATCAAACACCAACATGTTTTTATTGGTCCCGACGTACACTCATTTGCAAAAAAAAATTGATCGCCTTGAAGGTGACATAACAGAGGCATGTAGGTGGGTACAGACACACAAAATGATCGTATGTATACAGAAAACATTAAAATGTTGAACCACACGGAGCATGTATTGCAGGGGACCAATATTTGCAGGATGCACTTAGTAGTATAGTGTTGGACCGCCCGTAGCATGGAGACGGGTGACGACACTGTCGGACATGGAGGCATGCAGACGTCGGATGTTCTCCTGATGAATATCCTGCCACAGCTGGCGCAACTGGCCCTCCAAATTCGCTGTAGTTACCGCTGGCTGGAGTTGCCGTCCAATCTGGCCCCAAGCCTTCGAATTGGGCGAGAGGTCTGGGGACCTTGCCGGCCAATGAAGTATGTTGACATCATAAAGGTAGACCAGAGATACCTGTGATGTGTGAGACCGGGAATTATCCTGTTCGAAAATGGGGTTGTCAAGCTGCACCAGGAAGGGGAGTGCGCATGATTGCAGAACTTACGGACGTACCATCGCACCGTCAGAGTTCCTTCAATCACCATCAGTGTAGTGCGGGAATCTGAGGAAATTGCATCCCACACCATGTCACTTCTCGTTGGGGGCGGTGTAACACCCTAGCTAGACTGAAGCGTGGATCACGGCGCTATCCAGGATGTCTCCAGGCTCGAATTCGTCGGTCTTCTGCGACCATGCAGAACCGTGATTAGTCGCCGAATACCACTCGTTGCCAAACAGCAAGTTGCCATGCTGCCAGTTCTCGGCAGAAGGTTAACAAGTGCCGGGCTATGCTCAGGTTGTAATGGTAGACGTCGTAAGGGACGCCGCGACGACAGTACCCGCTATTCTAGCCGCCTGGATGTGGTACTGGCGGACACAGGCGTATCCCCAGCTGCCGTGACGTGGCCCTGCTGGTGGTTCGCCGGGGTCGACCCGAGCCTTCTCTATGGGTGTGTGCACCCTCCTGTTCCTACCCGCGTCGAACACCGACTCACAGTGTAGGCAGAGCAGTTCATGTGGCCAGCAACGCGCCGAAACATCCAACCTGCCTCTAGGAGGCCGACGATGAGCCCTCTCTCAAACTCATCCAGCTGGGCAAAGGCTTGTATAATGCGCCGCCGAGGCATGCTGCGTGTTCACTGAACTTGGCTCTGCCCCCCCCCCCNTAGTGTCACATCCGCCCAAGAAAACCGCATTAAACGCAAATGGGACACATTTCAGGCTACGACGGACCTGTGTGGCAGCCTTCGGTGTGCTCGCGCGAGTCGTTCACGATGATCCTTTTTTTTTGCAGATGAGTGTATTTCAAAGCGTTATATTAAGGGGCTCGTCTGCCTGAATCGTTTTTTCCTTATTTTTTTTTTGGCCGAGAAGCGCGGGAGTTGTAAGGGTTACACTGGCATGCATTATAAGAGCGCCATCGCCACTACGCGCAGGGCTCTGAACTAGCGTGCGGTGTTCTCGTAGTGCTGCGTGTACCTATGGGACTTTCAGCTGTAACCCTATAATTTTATTGATGAAAAGTCTGTAGCAAAGTTCAATATAGGCTCCTGTCGTAGTTTGATACGTGTCCGGCTGATATGTTTTAAGATATGGGAGTTTGAATAAGCCGTTTTTAATTCTAAAATATTACACACAGCATGCATGCGTGGTAACTTTAAAGTAACTTTGAAGTTCCATTCCATCCTCGTTTTGGGTTTGGTATCTTTTCGTAGATAAACATACTGGGAGCACGTTTAATAATAGTCTCGTCAAAAAACCATTATTTCAAACACTCTGCTATGCAGTTCAAGCGCCAGTCAGGCGGGACCCTTAACGTTAGTGTACCAAACGATAACTTGACTCTTTGCGATACCTAAAATTACATTTTTATGTATGCCTAAAGAGTTATGGCTTCCACTTGGCTGGAAGTAATTTACGTATCTGAGGTCTAGAATCGCGGGATGGCTACGGGCGAACCAGGTACGTTCATAATATGCCTCATCGCCTCTATGCGCAAGACAGTGAACTGGCGTGCAGTCTTACATCGGGAACTTTCCTCTTGAGATTCTCAGTGGAGACTCTGTAATTTTATGGTGGAGTGATTTTGAGAAAAGTGTGCTACACGTCCCTCGGCAACTTTAAATAATTTGCACACGCGGTTTCGTGCCTGAAAGTGATTGAGAAAACTTTCAGCCATTTTCCCTTTAAAAATATTAGTAGCGGAAATATAAAACTGAAACATGTCGTCATATGCGGAATATTTAAAATTGTTATTTCTATGTGGACATGTTTTCGCACATGGAGCATTTTTTTCAGTACACCGTTCGACGGTCTAGCCAGGCCTGTCACTGAAACTGCGAAGATAAAATGAACTTCAGACAATGCTTGTCGATTACATTCAAGAAAGCATGCTCATTGGAAACGCTATTCCGGAGCACACCAACATAGCTAAAAAAAATAAGTAGTTTAACTGGGTTGGGGNTATATAAGTAGTAGGGAAATGCCGATTCGCCCGCAGGGACGCGGGGCGTAGGTGCCACGCAGCTACGGCCGCCATCTTGGATGACATCACGAGGCAAACTTCTGCTCTATCATTTCTCGCCAAAGGCGGTCATTTCCCTTTATTCCCACAAAAACGCCCAAAATTTCCTGAATTTCTCTCAAAATCAGAAACATTTTTCGCAGAAATTGTCCTTACCAAAATTAAAATGAGTCACTCAGTCCGAAAATAGCACGACTACACAATGTGACTAAGTAATTCCTTTTAGCGAATGAGGAGTGAGGAGTGAGGAGAGGAGGGGTTACCCAGACATTCACTCTCTATCATTCCATGCCAGTACCATCCATATTGCCTGAAAAATGTTCGAGTTCATTGCCCCGTCATGCAACTTCTCTCATCATGTTCTGTAATTCCTCCATGGTTTTCTCATATTCCTTCTGGTCTCCTTTCACCTGGTGTCCTGGTGGGGACGATGCTCATGCTCTGTCATTCCAACTGTGCGAAACATAGCGAAGCCTACCCATGCATGCTAGCACAGAGTCGTACCACACGCACCTGTCAAGTACACTCTAAGTCCAATTATAAGCATAGTTGGACGTAATTTCCGATCCATGTGACGTACAACCACCAAATTCATAAGGCAGGCATCACCCCGACAACGAAAAGGACCGCAGGTGCAAGTGTGCCTTAAGCGCACTTACAAGCATTATTGACTGTAATTTCCGAACCGTTGAAGATAAACTAACCAAATTCATAACATAGGCATCACCCTTGACAACGAAAAGGACTGTAGGGTCAAGTATGTCCTGAGCACACTTATAAGAATATTTGGCTGTAATTTCCGAACCGTTTCAGATATAGTCACCAAATTCATAACACAGCCGTCACCCCCCGATAACGAAAACTGTCGCAGCGTCAAGTATGTCCTGAGCACACGTATAGGTATAATTGACTGTAATTTCTGAACCGTTTAAGATACAACCACCAAATTCATAACATAGGCATCACCCTCGACAACGAAAAGGACCGAATGGCCAAGTATGCCCTATGCGCACTTATAAGCATAAATGACTGTAATTTCCTAACCATGCGGGTAAATCGACAGAATGGGCGGGTGCCGACAGCTCGCCTGGCGGCGAAATCGAGAAATTAACGCCACCTATGTGTTGAAAATATAATCCAACATGGAGGGCACCGAAAGCACGAACTTTACTTTAAAAACATAAACAAATATGGATGCTGCCTTGTTTCCAAATCGGCAGCTCGGCTGGTGGCGATATCGATTATTAATACAATAGTGCCACCTAGGTGATGCCAAATTATACATATGAAATCCAAGATGGCGTCCTTTAGCAATGTATAAACAAATTACAAACGAAAAAATCACCAAGATCGCTGCATTCGACGGAATGAGCAAAGGCGAAGGGAGTTGTGGTGGGGGTGGAGGTGTCAGTCGTCTGTGGGGAATGGTGCTGGGGGTGACCTCCGGAAATGTAAGGTTTATAAAACAATTTTTTACATAATAATTTTAGTAAAATATTTTAATAATAATATATTCAATAATGTTTTAATAATTTTTAAAACAAATTGTTTATATATATTTTGGGATTTTTGGATTTTATAGGTCAAATGTTACTGGGGTCAAAGTCAAGGTCACTGACATCCAACATGGTGGACAAGTTGGCCGCCGGGGGANGGGGGATGACAGAGCACGCACAGCTCCGAGCTTCGCCGCCGAACGCCGATGGCCCAGACTCCCCATAATCATTCTACTCGCATCTAGAGACGTGGGAGTTCTGCGCTGTAGAAAGTATGTAAACATGTAGGCATATTTATCTGTGGAAGTTTTAAATTGTGGAGAATATTTCATTATTTTTCACATGTTATGTTATGGCAGTTTAGCATTTGGATTATGTCAAACTGCAACAACAATGAAATCACACCTCTCAATCGCATTCCACAAACCTCTATTATTTTATCTCATTCATGATACAATAATATACACTTAGCACAAAACTTGACAATTCGCAATTTCCCCTTATTACCATAAAAAATAATTTTTTTTTAATTGTGGCAATATTATTGAAGAGTTGTCAGGCGTATTGGTACGCTGGCCATTTATCAAACTTTCGAATTTTAAAATTTTACATTTGGAAGATGTTGTACGTATTACATAGTACTTTATAATCTAAAATGAATGTTTCTAACACCGAGGAAATACTCTCAGGACGAAAACAGATATCTGGAAGGCTGAACAATATTCTGTAATGCTTTCAACTGAACTGAAGATGTCGAGTTGTGTTTATTTCCGCGTGTTCCACAAGGGCGCTATTCTCTGCGCGTTAATTGCCGTGCTTACTCCCAGACTGCTGGTTGTCGGAGGACGTAAACAAACTCCAACCCGTCCTTAAACAAAGAACTCTTTGTCTGAGCTGCAGACGTTTTCCCTCCAACCCTTCCCCCCTTCCCCCCTCCTCCAAGACATTTTACAAGCGTCCGCTCTGTGCACATAACGAGAGGATCGTCAAGACTACGCGAGATAAGCTGATCGCATTACTCGTCTGTCCTCTTCCACTCATTCATTTTTTAATATAATTAGTCAGAAACTAATTTATTTTTTCACTTTATTAGGAGCTGTCGACGGACAAATGTTTCTTGTACGAACATTTTCTCGTGCTCTTTATGCAAAAAGAAAATGGAAGCATAAAAATCGACGACGTTAAAACAATTTAAAAAAACACACAGCACTTTTATATGTTTATAGATTTTCGTGGAGAAAACTTTATTTTTAATACGAATGTAGAAAATCCATTCAAAATTCAATGATTATACTTGAAAACTTTAATTGTTAATGTTTTAAAACCTAATTTTAAATGCTTTTTACATTTAACTATACACATATCCTACAACCAAGTAAAACTATGAATTTTAATGTTTAAAAACCTAATTTTAAATGCTTTTTACATTTAATTATACACATATCCTACAGTCAAGAAAAACTACCCTTCAGTATATGGCTTTTATGTAAATCTTCATCGCTTTAAACTGATTCGAAGATTATTTTAAATTCCATAACCACTTAAAATATTAAGGTAATAACTACATGTATCTGTAATCACTAGCTCGAAATGAAACAAACCTACTTAGGTTAGGGCCTAGTAAGCATATTAAATATTAAAAACAGTAATCTACTCCCGACAAATTATAGGGAATTTTAATTAAATGTACTGTATACAGTAACATAAGTACTTCCACTGATAATACATTTTTTACGCCTTTAACGAAAATGGCGAAGACGTGATCTCACTGATTGAACTCGTGTTAGAACAAGCTGAGTCTGAAAGCGAAGTTGCAAGCCATGGACTGGGACCGCGACTAGTTGTCGTTCGCAGAAGTTAAGTTTCCGCCTGGGCTAAGTGCATTGGGGGCTATCTCTCGGTGAGAGAACGACGCGAACACGTTCTTATGTTTTCAATATTTTTATATTGAACACATGACCACCATTTCCCATCCAAGCTATAGCCACCAAATTCATAGCATAGGCATCACCTCAGACGACGAATAGCATGACAATTTCAATTACACCTTAAGCCTTCATATAAGCATAGTCGGCTGCCATTTCCCGTCCGCCAAAGCTATAGTCGCCAAACTCATAGCATATACATCGTTCCCGACATCGAACTGGTGGCACAGTTATTATGCTGTAAACTCAAACCCTTGTAGTACTACGCAGTGCTGGCTCCTTACTGCTACCTTCGCACAGTACTGATGCAGCACATGTTAGTAACAACTGTGTGAATCTCTGCGGTTGCAGTAATTCATGTAACTTGGGTATACTATCAACAACATGGCTTTCCATTGCAGATGCATGACACAAAGCTACATTAGAGGTCTTTGAAGACTCTGGTACGATGGAACTTGGGAGGTATACACCATCACGAGGGAAGAACTGAAGTTGATTGTGAAGACAGAGCGGGTATTTAATTGAACTATTACGACATACGTTAAATATAAGGTATTGGCGTGGGAGGTCCTAATCAATTACCGTATATGACTAACCGGAATGATACAGTCGGCCGGAGGCTGAGCGTCGAGTCGGAAGGTGACAAGCGGCACGCCAAGCTGCATCTTGATGGCTTCATCTCGGCGTGGGTCCACAGACAGACAGACAGACTGACATGTGTTCTGTAATCTCAGTATAGCAAAATATGATCTTCAGAGCGCTCCCTCCTGTGCCCGATCCGCTACGGTATAACAGGATACACCATTCCGAGCTCTGATATTATGAGTGCACTTCAGGATGCAGGACTTCCAGGCATCTAATTGACACGACAGCCATATTCACGTCAGGTATCATAACGTGGAGGTGC
The DNA here is from genome assembly GCA_002778355.1 of Clitarchus hookeri. Classification (NCBI taxonomy): domain Eukaryota; kingdom Metazoa; phylum Arthropoda; class Insecta; order Phasmatodea; family Phasmatidae; genus Clitarchus; species Clitarchus hookeri. The sequence continues at coordinate 52,412 of NQII01005225.1, read as the reverse complement.
ACCCACCCAGGCCATTGTGCCAGTACACATCTATTTTGGAGCTTGATCAGAGCTCCTAATTGGCAGCAGTTGAATGCTTACAAAGTGTTGCCAAGTATTATATAGTTTCTGGTGACATAATTGTCACAAATACCGCGCCGCTGGGATGGGATCTCCGCTGGCGCTTCGCTGATTTGTTTAATAAACTATTATTGTTGTAATGTGTTTGGGATTCTTCGCCTGGTCTGGATACCAACGCGTCGCTGCAGTTCGCTAGGCTTGTCCGCCTTTACTGAATCATAACAACGTGTGCTGGGGAAAGAGAAGCAGTAGCCGCCCATCGCCAAAGGACGCATCTGGCTGCCTATTTCCAGTTTCTCTCCTGTTTTTACAATCGAGCGATGGAACGTCACCAACGGCAGGCTACAGAAACTGTGCTGCCCTCTGTTGTGCTGCAAGGAAGCTCGCTCTTAAATGCTAAAAGCAAACGGAAAGTAATAATATATATATTTGTTGGAATGTTGTTATTAACATGTGTTTCTACATGTGAATATACTCATAACAGAATTGTATTGCGTTTCTAAAAATTCCGCAGTGCCATTTGACCTAACACGTCCAACACTCCCGCGAAATACCGTAACGAAGTTATCGCTTACAGCAAGCTATGCGAAATATTTGTATGCAACTGTGAAGGGCTCGGCTTTTCATTGGCCGCTACGTATTGTTTTCGCCATGCCTTCTGCTCACTTGTCCCCAGATAGCATATTGTAGGTGTATCAATTGATGATAGTTATCGGCATACTCCGCACAACGGCGTGGCCGTATGCACGTCGGACGCCCCATAACAGCGAACCAAATAAACAGTGTTTTATTATTTTATCAAGCTCATGCTTGTTGTGGTCTAGCGGTGTATTTGAGACCTGTGATATATTTCGAGGGAGAGATTTCTTAACTTACGTTCCGTGCTAACCAGACTTCAGAATAGAATTTATTACATAAACATATAATATTTTAAAAGCGAGGGAATATAAACAAATGGTTGCCCGTATGGCATATTGGCACCGTGTACAAATTGCTAAGGGGGTGGTAACTTTACACGTGGCAGAAGATGCCGGAGCGCTGAGCACCTCATGTCGTTCAGCCACACCGCTGCAAGGCAGCGCTAGATGAGCTGCTGTAGCGAGGAAATGTTTGCTGCATCTTTACTGCAAGCAGAGGACACGCTCTAGTCGAATTGCAACGAACGCTTGAGGAACAAATGAAGATTATGCTACAGAACAAATGCAATTGTGTTCGATATTATTCGAGTGGAGGCATTTTACAATAAGATCAAAATTGAGCATCAAATAGGGCAAATATTGTGTGTTTTTTTCAAACAATGAGATTATATTTTTAAAGATTTAGAATTCTCCTCTGCATACGTTCACCAAAATATTATAACGATTTTTCCAGAGTCTCTGTGCACGGCCACGTTCCGTAAGGGACGGAGTTTTGATTAAATAAAATAGCTAATAATAATTTTCTAATTTATTCATAAAGCAAACTACAAAAGAAATATTCGAAACTTAATATCTTGGCATAAATCGTTGTCGCTGTCTATTTAAGCTAATATTTACATAATCGTCCGTCATTTGACAGAAATAAATACAATCAAATAGTAAAACTATATCTATAAACAGTTTGTGACACACCTGTTGAGTAACTACAGTATTAAAAACTATATTTTTCATGTCTGACAGTTCCAGTTATTTACAATCAAGTCTGTATCACTCGTCCATTCAGTTCCACATTTTTTTTCAGTCCAGCTTTTACCCGTGTTTCCTGTCTGGAATGTTCTGGAACGTCGCGAGCGTTCCAATACACGGAAACTCTCCTCTCGTCGGACACCTCGCTCACGCGTTCTCGTTCGTAGTCGCTGCGCACACGACACACTCGTCCGCCGCCGGTATTTTTCGTCCAAGTCCTCCGATGCCGCCCCGATTTTCGCTAGACACTTGTCGCACTCGAGCAAAATGGCTATCACCGACTGCCGATTCTCCGGCTGCTGCCGTATTTATATTGAAGGTGCCCCTGATCCAGAATCTTCTCGACACGTCGGGACACGCCGAGAGAGGCGTTGTACGGAAGGCGTCGACTCCTCCGGCAGTCCAGGTCAGCTGTCAATCATTCCCTTTGCCGGTCTGGTGACGTAAGAGCAGCTGGGTCCGTTTAGGAGGAGAGGCGGGGTCGTGGTAGGCGTGTAACGTACATTCAGGCGCAATATCACAAAAATGCTAGGCAGAAAGAAAAAACAATGCTTCGAATCGAAGATTGCACTGCCGCTAGGTTCATTCGGCGAAATATGCACTACTCTTTGTAGCGCTAACTGGCAGTGCTTGGTTTGCCAAATGTGCCCAGCGAGATGAAATTGAGAAATAGACCAGTGGTTACTGAAGTGTGCCGCGAACCAAGTAAACCACCGACACGCCTTGCCCAAGCTACAGAGTAGATAAGTATACAGAGGTGGAATTGCGTGTTGGTTCCTCTGATGTGGGCGTGTCCACACTGTGCGAGACTCCGGGAACGGACCTCTCTTCCCATTGGTTATTGCATGCTATGGAAGGTTCCCAACAGGTTCGGGCTGCCGACTGGCGAGCAGGTTACGAGCAGCTGATTGGCGAACAGCGTACTGACATGTTACTGGCCGGTGACGTCATTTTGGTGGCGCATGCGGCCGGAGTTCGCGTCATAAGCGACTGCTTCACCTTTGCAGAAACTCTTCGTTTTTGTGCCGTAATTTCAGTTGCAGAGTAATTATTGAGAATTTATGACTGCAGAAAATACACATTTTAAAATATGTTAAACACGTTTTGTACTAATATTAGTACGTGTTAGTTGGTAGTTGTAAAAAGGCAGAAACGTATTGATATTTTAATGTTTACATAATGCTATTGGTGATTAAATGTTGCGTTGATAGTACGAATTTCATGTCTGTATTGTACTTACAGTATGGCAAATCGCTAAACTTATATAGTAGCATTTTTCTACATTTTACTTCGCGTGAACTTAAATAGGCAGGAAATGAAAGATCCAATGTGGTGCATGAGGCACAGACTTAAGGGTGTGTTATCCCGTCCATCTTGCATTAATTTTTAATTAACCATAGCTTACTTTCCAAATCAAATATTTGAAAACGAGTACTTTCAGTGAATATGGCATGTCTTATCAAATATGTCTAAGTAAACGATATTTTACCCCTTTTTTTTTTGTTGCATCTGGAACCGTTATAAGGATTAAACAATTACTTATTTTTTATCAGTCTCACACGAGACAATACAGACTGAAATCAGTCTATTCTGATTTCAAGAATTCTGCGAGGTAGCTAGCTCTTTATGTAATAATACTGTTTTAATTCTGACAATAAATCTTAACAATAAGTAATAGCATAACATTTTATTGAGCTTATTTTGGGGCATCACTAATTTCCATACGGGTCTCATTGTAAGCAGTTGTGTCTATTCTAATTTTTAAAAAAACTATGGAATACTTTAATGCAAGTATTTTTTCAGGACGAAATGAAAGTCAATATTTTGTTGCTAATTTATAAATATGGTTATTGAAACATAAATGTGGTCGTTGAAAAGTTTCAAATGTCAGAGAAAATCGCTGTAAGCAGCTCTCTATTTGCGATATTTGTTCCTCTGTAGAAAATGTTTGAAACTACAGCGCTGATGTCTGTAACTATTCTGAACAGATTGATGTATTCGTACCTTAGTAGTGACAAGGATTTCGTCTGCCTGCTGCCTGAACTACGTCGCAGTGTGTTTGAAATCCTGTTTTAAGCCTACTTTCCGAAGGAAAGAAAGGCTTATGAGATCACTTTCCTGTCTGTGTGTATGCGTGTGTATGCGTGTGTGTGTGTGTCTGTGCGTGTGTGAGTTCCCCCTGCCCCCTTCGATTCTTGTACGCTCGAACCGAATTTAACCAAACTCAGTAAACGTATAGTAATAAGTAAGGACACCTGACGATTATAGTTTTTGACCTCTCCGGGGCACTTATTTTCAAATGGCGGCCATGTTAGAATTTTGGGTGATATGTCATATCTCAAAATCCGTTAAATCTATTTTAATGTAATTTTGTATGCTGGCAGCGCAAGTGGTAAGCATTAAATTAAGAGGTTAATTAATATTGTTGGTGGTCCACTATTTTGGAATCTAGTGCCACATGAAAAAATAAAGCTTTTGCATTATATCTGGAACACTACTCAACCTATTTTCGCCAAAGAAGGCACGTAAGTAATACTAGGATTGGCCAGGTAAATGTCAGTAATTAAAATTAATTACACAATTATTTTTAAAATAGCGGCCATACCATTATCTTAGGTTTATTTGGTATAACTGCCATACCATTTAACCAATTTCAACCAAGTTATGTACGCTGACAGTATCTATTACAAGCATCAAATGTGCAAAAAAAGGAAAAATTTCAATTTTGTAAAGTGGGGCTACATGAATTAATAAAGTTTTTGTGTAATTTCTCGGGAAAAAATTGACAGATTCCTACCAAATTTTGCAATCAGGTAGTACTGCCGCAGTTGATTTGTACACATATGTTTCAAGCGTGTTAGACACTTGTTTTAAAAATGGCGTATATATATTTTAGCATATTATGCTATATCTTCGAAAACATTTAATCAATCCCAACTTAACTTTTCATGTAGGACTACGTAAAACAAACATCAAATATATCTACACGGAGCCTCTTTTGTCCTCCATTTTGAAAGATAGTGCCACACAAATAAATTAAGTTTTTATGTCACATCTTGGTAATTGATTGACCGATTCCTACCAGTTATGGAAAACAAGCAGTACTGCGGTAGGTGATGTTAACTGGTATGTTTTAGGTATGTTCGACACTTATTTTTAAACTGTTGGGTATACAGCTATTTTAGTATTGTATGATCTATCGTCGAAACCATATATTTAATTCCAACGAAACTTTGTATGATGGCTGCATGCATATATTACAGCAATCAAATGTTTATACAAAATCTCTTTTGTTCGCCATTTTTAAAATAGTATTACTTGGACAAAATAAAACTATGTTATCTACGAAAAAACAACCGATTTCTACCAAATTTAGCTAACAATTAGAATTATGGCAGGCTACGTAAACTGATAAATTTCGAGAGGGCCAGATACATTTTCTAAATGGCGGCCATACAAATATTTTAGCTCCAAATTTTTTGTATACGAAATTGCAATATAAATTTCAACTTAACTTTGTATGCTGACAGTATCAGTTTTATGCAACGAAATTTTCAATGCGAAGCCTCATTTCTCCGCCATTTTGTAGGATAGCCCTACTTGAAATAATATAGTTTTTATGCCGTATCTCGGGAAACAATCAACCAATATGCCTACAGAGATCCTCCTTTGTCGGATTATTTTTGCAAAGTAGTTTCACGTGAGTAAACAGAACATTTTTTCATATTTACGGTACAATTCGACTAATTTCCGCAAAATTTTGCTCACCTACAGAAGGCCAAGTATAGTTACATAATTTAAATGGGGTCAGGCAATGATTTTAAAAATGGCGGCCATATAAATATTTTATATGTTTGACTACTCTATTTAACAATTTCAATCAAACTTTTAATGCTGAAATGATATATTACAAACATCTTGTACAAAGCCTCTTTTTAAGAAATTTTGTAAGGTAGCCTCATTTAAGAAAATAAGGTTTCTATGCCATATCTCGGAGACCAATCAACCGATTGCCATCAAATTTTCACACAAGTAGCGTTTTGGGAGGCCATGTTAACCTTTGTGTTTTAGTGGCTCAGACACTTATTTTCAAAACGATGACCGTGCAACATATTTCATGTCAGTGAACCCTATCCTTCAAAACATTAGACTGATTACATCCGAGGTTGATGCTCCGAATCCTACCTCCGTGATGCAGTTGTTTGCAAGCTAGCTTAATTTTACGAGTTTTTTTCTGAATTAGAATCCCGGGTAAGTCATTCGTGTATTTTGATTGTCTTTTTACTGTTTCACATGATTCTGGTTTCATTTCTAATGATATTGCTGGCAATGATACATCAATGCCTACCTATCATCAATGCTTAAGCTTTCAAGAACTTTACTAAAATTTATTTGCACCCATGTAGAGGAAAGTAGGATCATCAGTTATCAGTAACTTCTTGTTTTTTTCTTTACGAAACTATGAAACGTTCCCCCAGTATGTTTACCAAAGAAAATACATCATACCCCAGACGAGGAAGGAATGGTACTTCAAAATTATTACCACGCGTGCTGTAATTATTATTGAAGCCCTCCAATATAGTAAAAAAAACTGCTTTTCAGACTGCCGTATCTTAAAACATACTAGCCGGACACGAGAAAAAACTACGATGGAAACCTGCATCGAACTTTGCTACAAACTTTCATCAATAAAATTATATGCTCACAGCTGAAAGTCCCACAGGTACTCGCAGCACTACGAGAACACCGCACGCCATTCGAGAGGCCTGCGCGTAGAGGCGATGGCGCACATGTAGCGCCTGCCAGTGTAGCCCTTACAGCTCCCGTGCTTCTCGGCCAAGAAAGGTGGGGAAAACGTCGCAGGCAGGCAGGCAGGCCCCTTAAAGTCCCGACGACACAGAACACGCGCGAAGCTTGTTCACGCTGTTTTCCATGNCAGGCCCCTTAAAGTCCCGACGACACAGAACACGCGCGAAGCTTGTTCACGCTGTTTTCCATGGCCGTCGCAATGATTCCTTAAGGCGCCCGTCTACCTGGAACTTTTTCCCACGTTTAGGCCGAGAAGCGCGGGAGCGATTAGGGCGATAATGCCACGCGCATCAAGTATGCCATCGCCGCTAAGCGCGAGGCTCTGAACTGGCGTTCAGTGTTCTCGTCGTGCTGCGTGTACCTATGGGACTTTCAGCAGTGACCATATTATTTTATTAGTGGGAAGTCTTTAG
>NQII01005225.1:0-34130 GCA_002778355.1 Clitarchus hookeri | reverse complement strand
TTCAGGAGGCGACCACCCCATCCCCTCCGCCACCCCCCGTGGAGCACTTTCTCTTGCACTGCCACGGCCCGCCCCAAGTGGCAGGAAGTCGTCCCACCTGTAAGCGCTGCTTCACGGGCAGCGCATCGCGCCCGGCGCACCGCTCGCAGTGTTGCCAACTTGTGCGTGATTACTGTAGTTGTACGAGATGTGTGCAGGTTCAGCATCAGGCGTGTGCAGATTTTCTGCAATATCTCTTTTGCGCAGTTTATAATATGGCTCAGTTTTAATTACGGTTGCAAGTTACAAGAGCATCTTTTTTGTTTCGTATAGCTGGCACTACTTTCGCAAACATGTTAACATTTACTCATTTTAGCAGAGCAAATCAAAGTGTGTGGGTATTCAAGGTGACATTGCAAACCTGCTTCGGAGTTTGATCTATTTAATGCTGTATTTGCCCAATATTTAGGGATGCCATTTCGGCATTACGTATTTAGACGAACAGTACAAATCTGTACTTTCAAATTCATTATTTTACAGCGGGAGAATTTCTGGAAACTTGCCTTTATTACTACGAAAGGAAATTCAACTACCACCCAATTTGTAATTTTTGGGATGGAGTGTGTGTATTTTTGTTTAATTTAGCTTAAGTGTGTGTGCAGTTTGGATGACGAGGTCTGCGTTAGCTATGAGCTACAATGTCGTCCGCTCAATTAGCTTCAAAATTCCAGGGCAGCTTGACATTTGCAAAAAGTAGTCAAACCTTGCTGCCCTTCACGTTGGCTGGTGGGAGCCATTTTGCTTTTTCAAATTTTCTAATATATATATATATATATATATATATATATATTCGGATTTTTTGATATCGTAGTAGATAGTAATGTTACAGGCTCTGGATATAGCCAAGTTTGTAACATGACGGAAGTCGTATTTTGACGAACCCTTTCAGTGACTGTGTTATATACGCGGTAAGTTGCAGGGGAAGTAGATTCAAGTACCTGCACTGCACGGAGAAGAAAGCATTTCTCAATTAAGGAATTCCCTCAAAGTGTTGGAGTAATTATTCGTTTTTGGGACTATATTCCATGCTCTAATAAACAGCTGCTGCCAGTAAAGTGAATCACAAGCACATTCTTATTGGACCCGGCGTATAACATGGCANATGCTCTAATAAACAGCTGCTGCCAGTAAAGTGAATCACAAGCACATTCTTATTGGACCCGGCGTATAACATGGCATTATACCGATACTGGCAAAGCTTAGAAGAAAAAAATATCCCGTGGCAACCTCTAAAACTATCTATTTAGGCGTGTCTGAAATAGTTTATTTCCTTATTTATTTCCAATGCTACTACAGTTGTTAACAGTAAAACACGTGTTCACTTAGTATTTCCCCATATTCAATTAATATATATATTTATACCTGCAAAAACAAATGCCGTTTTCATTGATAGATCCTAGCAATGGCAGTAAGCCACTCAAAGGACTTCTGTTTCGGATACAGGCCTACGCCATTGTAGAGTTTTGTAGTACGTCACAAAAAAAAACCCGTAACATGGCGTGAAATATCATAGACAAAAAACAAAACAAGTCAAGATTAGCTGTTGTTGCTAGACAAGTAAATAAAACAAAGCAAATTCCTCGTTCTTTGCGATATACTTGGGTTCCTCACGGAAAGCATCCATAACGGATCGTTTCCTTTATGATCACTGACGTGATTTATTATGTGGAAACTTATTTGTGTAATGTAGTTAATCTGCGCTGTATGCCTCGTCAAATAATAAATAACACATACAAAACCAATTTTAGAACCCAAAACTTATAAAGCCAAAATTTCTTTCGTTTCTCATCCTCGTCAACAACATATCAAATATTAGAAAGTACAACTCATGGCAACGGGGAAAACATAATTTATGGTGTTTTTAAATATTAAAACGTATACCGAAACATATAGAATCTAAATATATATGTACAGGAAAAAAATAACAGTTCTAAACCCTTAAAAACAACCAACAAAATATTCTAACAGATTTATGTCGAGCTGCTACAGTAGGTTATCCCTGCTCTCGAAAGGTATAGTCTGCTCACGGCAAATTGAGCACTTTTGAAAGCCCTGCTCAAGATCTACCTGTATGCACATTGTGTATTCTTCCGCCATATGTAAAATCAACATTGCCACGGACCTGATCACTTTATTCATGCGCCGGCCAAGTGAAACTGCAATTATAAAAAAAAAAGCAATTTTTTTAAANACTATCAAAAAAGAAAATATTTCAAAACTCTGCTTATTCTTACATTTATATATATACAAACATAAAGCAAAATATTAATTTCAGTATTCAAAAAATTTTACCCAACACTTTTAATTCAACGTCGAGACGTGGAACTACTTCCCCTCCTTCGTTGCCAACTTCACTGGCCGCAAGCCAAGTCAGTGTGCCCGTTAAAATGTATGCAGGTAGGGGCAGTGATATTTTTCAAAGGTTGATTTTAAAAGTGAACAGTCCTTAAGGAACAACGTGTTCCCAATAACGACTTTCCCTGCAACGTGTTCACCGCCACCGTTGACATTTATTTTTTTCGCTCGGGCTTCATTTGTGCCTTCTGACGAACTGAAGAGCGGATGTAATAAAGGGGACTCCCGCAGCCAACGCCCTCTATAGTTAACGTACGGCTCGTATAAATAAACTGGATCGTGAGTACTTGCCAAACACGTCAACAGAAGCGGGGCGAAAATACGGTCGCTCCGGAGAGCACATGGCAGCGGCAGAAGAGCGTATTTATGCTGCAGTTTATTTTACCCTGGAGCCTCTCATCTTCAGGAATATACGGCGGCGAGCCCCGCAGACTGGCGCAGGAGGCGCACATTTCGCGCTCCATGGTCCACGCCGCTCATCTGCTATTCCATTTGCGCCGTCGATGAATTTAAACGTGACGGCGGACGCGAGCGACAGAATAACGACGTAGTGAGGTGTACTGGAGCTATCTACGGCCTGGATAAATGGCAGTCACCACTCGGCCTTCTTCGCCGTCTGAAAATGAAATAAACGTACGTGGACACTCGTGGTTAGGTTAGGTTAGGTTAGGTTAGGTTAGGTTAGGTTAGGTTAGGTTAGGTTAGGTTAGGTTAGGTTATGTTAGATTAGATTAGATTAGGTTAGGTTAGGTTAGGTTAGGAGCCGTGACTACTGGGCTTACGCGTGAAACCGTGTCACTCACTCATCAACCATTATAGGTTAGGTTACAACATTCCAAAATTTTCGATTCCGATACCCGATTATCGATTCCTTTATCGATACTTATCGATACTCGTTCAATAAACCACTAAAATTCTACTTACAAAATTATTATTTTTATTCTGTGCGTATAAACACGTGGGTATTGCACTGATTCATGTACTGCAAATGTTTTGAATTTGAGTAAACAACTAAGAACAGTAAATTTTGAAATCAAGCAATGTTTACGTCATTAAATTTAAAAGGATCAGATGTGAAACAAGTCAAGGCAATGTCTTACAATATAGAATGCACGAACAATGTTATACACTGATACGTCATACAATGTTTTTGTTTCTACTGCTTGCCTAATTAAGACATGAATAGAAATTTTAAAAACCCATGAAATGTAACGATGTCACAAAGATAATGATTAAAGAACTAGAGCAGAGCCTAAACATGTTGTAGTCTATTTTTGTTTAAAGACATCAGCATCTGCACTTTGAGTGGATCTAGACGACTGCGTTTCCTGTCCACAGTCTGGCTTGCTGTACTAAATAAACGTTCTGAATGCACTGTGGCAGGCTGTACGCACAGAACCCTTCCTGGCGGTCTCCTCAAATGTGGATATTTCTTGTTATCTCTCCAGTATTGCAACATATTTGCATCAGGCTGCAATTCTGGCTCTTGCATGTAAGCTTCTATTTCATCGGCAACACTCGTGTCTTGCAACTCAGAGGCAGAATCCTTCATAGTTTTGGCATAGTACGCACATATTCCATGACTTCCTTCTGCTGCTACTGTTGACGGCTGAGGCTGAACACAACAACTATTAAATCACTTACCACTTATGTGTAGGCACTTGGACATATTGTCTAGAATAGTGACTTATCAGTAATTTTCTACACACACCTTTTCATATTATAAGGTAAAATTCACTACAATTGTGTTATTTTTTTGTTATTTTTTTCTCCTGTCTCATGAACAGGCACAACTTCTTATTCAGTTTCCGTTTTATGAAGTGCCGTAGGGTTATAAATCTCATGGAATTGTTTGGTAAAATAAAAAATTTAAAATGAAAAAACTTTTAGATCTTGCACAGCTAATGTATATTTACGAAGAAAAAAATTCTGATTATGTTGCACAGTGGGTTTGTACCTGCCATTAATGAGGCAGGCACGTATGAATAAGCGAAATTAAGTGAACGCTGGCAATTAATTACATGGTCACAATAAATAAATAGAAGAAGAAACTCACCCAAAAGCATCATTAAAAAAAATTGTTTTAAAAAATATGGAGACGTTATAACCTTGAAATGTGATCATATTTGTTAAATGTGCTGCAGACTGATGGAAACATGACCACATGGGAAAACAACAAAAATCTGTAATACTGTTACTGAAACACCACCAATGACAACTAATTTTTATGAAATATACACCAAGTGTTGCAAACTACTATATAGAGGATATTATTTCTGTTTTATGTTTAACCTGCCACATAAATACCATGTAACACATTTTATCAAATGTTTTTTGTTCCTTAGAGCAGACTAACGTTTGTGATATTTTAATACTTCAATACTGTCTACCTCTTTCATCGCTAAACAATGAAAACAATTATCANAGACTAACGTTTGTGATATTTTAATACTTCAATACTGTCTACCTCTTTCATCGCTAAACAATGAAAACAATTATCATTAAAAGGTCTCACTCAGTTCGATGAAGAAATGGATGGCCTGTAGCTAGTAAACATAAACTCTTCTAGTTATATATAAATATAAAAAGGTGGATCTAACTTACCTTTACATTGATGGTATATGAACAGTTGTGTGCAGTAGCTTCTTGTATCAAGAAGCTCTTTGCTGAAAGCTTGTCATTTCAGCCTTGCGTCAGTAAGTGTTGCAGCCGCCAACAGCAGAGTGTCTTCTACTTTTGCGTACCTTCGTTTGACTGAGGCAAGAAGGTCGTGTCTTGCACGCCTGATCCACGTGGTGCAGGTTTCTGTCATTCTTGTGCGGTGCTATTGGCAATAAGCATCACCCCGGAGGCTTTCTCAGCCTGAGAGATAACAACCAGTGNAGGTTAGGTTAGGTTAGGTTAGGTTAGGTTAGGTTAGGTTATGTTAGATTAGATTAGATTAGGTTAGGTTAGGTTAGGTTAGGAGCCGTGACTACTGGGCTTACGCGTGAAACCGTGTCACTCACTCATCAACCATTATAGGTTAGGTTACAACATTCCAAAATTTTCGATTCCGATACCCGATTATCGATTCCTTTATCGATACTTATCGATACTCGTTCAATAAACCACTAAAATTCTACTTACAAAATTATTATTTTTATTCTGTGCGTATAAACACGTGGGTATTGCACTGATTCATGTACTGCAAATGTTTTGAATTTGAGTAAACAACTAAGAACAGTAAATTTTGAAATCAAGCAATGTTTACGTCATTAAATTTAAAAGGATCAGATGTGAAACAAGTCAAGGCAATGTCTTACAATATAGAATGCACGAACAATGTTATACACTGATACGTCATACAATGTTTTTGTTTCTACTGCTTGCCTAATTAAGACATGAATAGAAATTTTAAAAACCCATGAAATGTAACGATGTCACAAAGATAATGATTAAAGAACTAGAGCAGACCCTAAACATGTTGTAGTCTATTTTTGTTTAAAGACATCAGCATCTGCACTTTGAGTGGATCTAGACGACTGCGTTTCCTGTCCACANTTGTAGTCTATTTTTGTTTAAAGACATCAGCATCTGCACTTTGAGTGGATCTAGACGACTGCGTTTCCTGTCCACAGTCTGGCTTGCTGTACTAAATAAACGTTCTGAATGCACTGTGGCAGGCTGTACGCACAGAAACTCTCCTGGTGGTCTCCTCAAATGTGGATATTTCTTGTTATCTCTCCAGTATTGCAACATATTTGAATCAGGCTGCAATACTGGGGCTCTTGCATGTAAGCTTCTATTTCATCGGCAACACTCGTGTCTTGCAACTCAGAGGCAGAATCCTTCATAGCTTTGGCATAGTACGCACATATTCCATGACTTCCTTCTGCTGCTACTGTTGACGGCTGAGGCTGAACACAACAACTATTAAATCACTTACCACTTATGTGTAGGCACTTGGACATATTGTCTAGAATAGTGACTTATCAGTAATTTTCTACACACACCTTCTCATATTATAAGGGAAAACTCACTACAATTGTGTTTTTTTTTTTTTCTCCTGTCTCATGAACAGGCACAACTTCTTATTCAGTTTCCGTTTTATGAAGTGCCGTAGGGTTATAAATCTCATGGAATTGTTTGGTAAAATAAAAAATTTAAAATGAAAAAACTTTTAGATCTTGCACAGCTAATGTATATTTACGAAGAAAAAAATTCTGATTATGTTGCACAGTGGGTTTGTACCTGCCATTAATGAGGCAGGCACGTATGAATAAGCGAAATTAAGTGAACGCTGGCAATTAATTACATGGTCACAATAAATAAATAGAAGAAGAAACTCACCCAAAAGCATCATTAAAAAAAATTGTTTTAAAAAATATGGAGACGTTATAACCTTGAAATGTGATCATATTTGTTAAATGTGCTGCAGACTGATGGAAACATGACCACATGGGAAAACAACAAAAATCTGTAATACTGTTACTGAAACACCACCAATGACAACTAATTTTTATGAAATATACACCAAGTGTTGCAAACTACTATACAGAGGATATTATTTCTGTTTTATGTTTAACCTGCCACATAAATACCATGTAAAATATTTTATCAAATGTCTTTTGTTCCTTAGAGTAGACTAACGTTTGTGATATTTTAATACTTCAATACTGTCTACCTCTTTCATCGCTAAACAATGAAAACAATTATCATTAAAAGGTCTCACTCAGTTCGATGAAGAAATGGATGGCCTGTAGCTAGTAAACATAAACTCTTCTAGTTATATATAAATATAAAAAGGTGGATCTAACTTACCTTTACATTGATGGTATATGAACAGTTGTGTGCAGTAGCTTCTTGTATCAAGAAGCTCTTTGCTGAAAGCTTGTCATTTCAGCCTTGCGTCAGTAAGTGTTGCAGCCGCCAACAGCAGAGTGTCTTCTACTTTTGCGTACCTTCGTTTGACTGAGGCAAGAAGGTCGTGTCTTGCACGCCTGATCCACGTGGTGCAGGTTTCTGTCATTCTTGTGCGGTGCTATTGGCAATAAGCATCACCCCGGAGGCTTTCTCAGCCTGAGAGATAACAACCAGTGTGGCCTGCTTGGAAATGTTCAGCGGACTAACAACATGTTCCATCAGATTACAGTCTGCTGCAGACAGTTCAACAGGCTAACGAATGTTGTTTCCCGCTACTGTGACAGACTGCTTCCGTTAAAAAAAAAAAGTACCAACATGTGCAATGCAGAGTTTCATCTAGTTTGCTCGTCCTGTATTCATTTGTGACGTTTNTGTCATTCTTGTGCGGTGCTATTGGCAATAAGCATCACCCCGGAGGCTTTCTCAGCCTGAGAGATAACAACCAGTGCGGCCTGCTTGGAAATGTTCAGCGGACTAACAACATGTTCCATCAGATTACAGTCTGCTGCAGACAGTTCAACAGGCTAACGAATGTTGTTTCCCGCTACTGTGACAGACTGCTTCCGTTAAAAAAAAAAAAGTACCAACATGTGCAATGCAGAGTTTCATCTAGTTTGCTCGTCCTGTATTCATTTGTGACGTTTNAAAAAAAAAAAAGTACCAACATGTGCAATGCAGAGTTTCATCTAGTTTGCTCGTCCTGTATTCATTTGTGACGTTTCACGTTGAGCAATGCTCGAGCTTTCTGAAGATCCTCACAAGTTCTACTGGAATGCTTGAAGTGGCAAACTATGAGCCAGCAGTTCTCAATCGTATTGATGATGCTCTTATTATTCAACAACCCATATTTTAACACAAGTTGGGAGGTATGTGCCAGACATGGTCGATGCTTATAGTTTGACTTTTCCAGGCCACTTGTAATGTTCCTGTCGTCCCTAATAATTGCAATAATTTTTTGTATGTTGGTCCCATTCATGCAATTTCTGNGCCACTTGTAATGTTCCTGTCGTCCCTAATAATTGCAATAATTTTTTGTATGTTGGTCCCATTCATGCAATTTCTGAGTGATGAAATTGCAAACATTGTCTTCAGTGTTCTATATCTGGAAATGGAACTTCTGAGCAGTAGTGTTGCAAAAAAAAATCACTGTCCACAGAATGAATGGTAAGACTTAAATAGTTGTCGTTCGTGGAAGCCCACATGTCAGTAGTGATGCTTATGTGTTCTGCCTTTTTTCAGCTCCTGTTTAACACTTTACTTGCACTTTTAGTACATGTCTTGCACCACTTTATCACAAAAATGTTTTCTACAAGGCATAACATACTTTGGCTCCAAGAACTTCAANGCCACTTGTAATGTTCCTGTCGTCCCTAATAATTGCAATAATTTTTTGTATGTTGGTCCCATTCATGCAATTTCTGGGTGATGAAATTGCAAATATTGTCTCCAGTGTGCTATATCTGGAAATGGAAATTCTGAGCAGTAGTGTTGCGAAACAAAACCACTGTCCACAGAATGAATGGTAAGACTTAAATAGTTGTCGTTCGTGGAAGCCCACATGTCAGTAGTGATGCTTATGTGTTCTGCCTTTTTTCAGCTCCTGTTTAACACTTTACTTGCACTTGTTGTACATGTCTTGCACCACTTTATCACAAAAATGTTTTCTACAAGGCATAACATACTTTGGCTCCAAGAACTTCAANAGTACATGTCTTGCACCACTTTATCACAAAAATGTTTTCTACAAGGCATAACATACTTTGGCTCCAAGAACTTCAAGAGGTTATTGAAACCTTTATCTTCAACCAAACTATGTGGTGGATTGTCCACACAAATCATTCGTCCAATGTGTTGGGTAATTGATTTGGCGCGAGGATCGTCAGGCCGAAATGGGGAAGTTTTGGCGATCAACGTTTTCAGTATAGGCTGAACTTGGGTTTCTGATGGCTCGGGGGTTAAGGGTGGTTTTGGTTCTTTGAAATCGCCCAGAAATCCCGAGTTGCTACTGGTGCCGAATACAGACGGAACTGAAGACGAAGTTGCTACACACGAACTGACACAGGAGTCTGAACTTGATGTCTCAGCCGTACCTAGTAACTACACGTGGATCACTTTCGGCCGACTCAAATTGTAGTTTTTTTTTTTCTTCTCGTAAATACGCGTTTGCTGCTCTAGATGTTTCTTCGTATTGGAAGTTGTTTTAGACTTGCCGGGTCAATTACAAAATGCTTCCACACTTCGCACAACATGTTTGTATAGCCACTCACATTAACTAAAATAAAAAAACGTGAACTAAAATTTAATAACACATTCAAGCAGAATGTTCACGTTAACGTTTTGAATGTGAGTTGTTTTGATCGAGCATGCGAATTATTTTTAACAGTTTTTACGTGACCCGCACATAACCTACAATTCACGAGGTCGGTCGTACTACCACCGAATATTTGTTATAACTCTATTGATCTCTCTCGCTAGCTCTTTCGCCAGACTTTGCGTTACGTCGACCAGGTTATAAACGGCAAAACATTTTTAATATGTACGAAGAGCATTCGGGCAAAGGCATTATTTACAAACGGTGACCACAACTGTTTCTTAACTATTTTTGGAAACGTCGGTTCTCGGCGACGTGTGACGGAAACGCCCGAAGAAACAGGACTTCAAACGGGCAGCGTGGGTTCAGTAACCCCTTCGGTCAGGCGTCTCCAGATGCTGACGGGAGGTGAGAATGAATTTAAAGTTATTCGTCGTTTTACATAGGACGGGTCTCCATAACTACAGTAGGCTCCTAGCCACACGAGTACATACCATCTTGGTGCAAATTGTCCCCAGTTTTTGGCATTCACAAGCATCGAGAATCTTAAAATGTTGATCATCCCTGGACTCCCTTAACAGCATTATTTGGCGGAGGTTGTCAAATAACAGTAACTGCTCTCAAAGGTTTTTGAGATCGAGTTGGTAAAATAACGCGTCCTTATGCGCGTTTGTTTATAGAGCTGAAGCCAGGCTGTAATCAACATAAACTGAACGAGAAATTAATTTCGTACCGTGCAAAAAAAAAAAAACATTTTAAAAGTCCTAGGCCCAAGCAGATACGGTGAAATATTAAATCCATATTTAAAAATTCAGTATTTATTTGTTAAAGAGTTGATGAAATACAATAAACTGATGCCGTGATCACAAATTCCAAAAGCTGGACTTACTTTAGCTAGATTGAAATTATTTGACTAAGGTGAAAAAGCTAGATTGAAATCATTTGATTAGGGAGAAAAAGCTAGATTGAAATTATTTGATTAGGGTGAAAAAGCTAGATTGAAATTATACATAAAATAACTTAAATAACGGAATGCTTGATTAAAAGATTATTTTGATGTAATAAAAAATGTAATAATATATTACTTCCGTTATACTTAATAGAATTAAACTATTACCTAAAGTATCAAAAACTCATATGCACCATACAACAAAGTATAGAAACATAAGCTAATGGTAGAGTCACGAATGGAGGTGGAACTAATTCCTAAGTTTTAGGGTCCCATCGATGCAGCACAGGAAATCGACAACAGCGCGATTACTTTACAGTGTCAATGTTCGTTCCGCAACTGCATCACGTGTGGAAAATACGCGTGCCCAACGTTCGATGGCGTTTGATCCACAGCATGCCCCTGGCATGACTCAGACGTATATCTCCCACAGCTGCCACGCCACAAAGTCTACGAACTAGCGATCTTCCTTTTGCGCAAACCATTANTAAATTCTAAAGAATCAGCATTAACATACTTTTTAGTACAAACTATTGCATCAATATTATTATTAATAGCAATTATCATAATAATAATTAATATAAATAAATTTAATAATTTTATAAAAGAGACACTTTTAATAAGATCACTAATAATAAAAAGAGGTATTTCACCATTTCATTTTTGAATACCAAAAATAATAGAAGGATTAAATTGAATTAAATGTTTTATATTAATAACATGACAAAAAATTACACCTTTAATAATAATATCAATAGTATTAAATTTTAATTTTATTACTGTAACAGCAATAATTTTATCAATTATTGTTGGGGCAGTAGGAGGATTAAATCAAACATCATTACGAAAATTAATAGCATATTCATCCATTAGAAATAATGGGTGAATATTAATAGCAATAATAATTAGAGAAAAAATATGAATGGTATACTTTATATTTTACACAATAATAACATTAACAATAACTATATCAATAAATATATATAAGATCTTCCATATTTTAGTTAATTATAGTTATTTACTTAGTTGTTATAAAAAATTAATACTATTAATTAATATATTATCAATTAGAGGGTTACCCCCAATATTAGGGTTTATACCAAAATGAATAGTAATTCAATCAGCTATAAATTTAAACGAAATAATAATTGTAACAATTATAATAATATTAACATTAATTACCTAAATAATAATAAATGCATATTATATATGTCGTTTAATATTAACTAATTCAGAACCAAAATGAAATAATTTAAATTTTAATAAAAAAAATAATTTAATAATAACACTTACAATTATAACAATTATAGGATTATCATTTATTACTTTAATAATAAGAATTTATTAAGGATTTAAGTTAAATAAACTAATAACCTTCAAAGTTATAAATAAAGAATATCTTTAAGCCTTAGTATAAATACACCTTTAAATTTGCAATTTAAAATCATTAAATGAATATAAAACTATAGTAAAAAGATATAGTATCTGTAAATAAATTTACAATTTATTGCCTATTAAACTCAGCCACTTTACTAATGAAAAAATGACTCTTCTCAACCAACCATAAAGATATTGGAACTTTATATTTCTTATTAGGAATATGATCAGGAATAATTGGATTATCAATAAGTATATTAATTCGAATAGAATTAGGAAGACCAGGATCAATTATTGGTAATGATCAAATTTACAATACAATTGTTACAGCTCATGCCTTTGTAATAATTTTCTTCATAGTTATACCAATCATAATTGGAGGGTTTGGTAATTGATTATTACCAATTATGATTGGGGCACCAGATATAGCATTCCCGCGAATAAATAATATAAGATTTTGATTATTACCACCATCATTAACACTACTAATTATAAGAAGAATAGTTGATACAGGTACAGGAACAGGATGAACACTNGATTATTACCACCATCATTAACACTACTAATTATAAGAAGAATAGTTGATACAGGTACAGGAACAGGATGAACACTATACCCACCTCTAGCGGGTTTAACAGGGCATAGAAGAATATCTGTAGATTTAACTATTTTCTCATTACACATAGCAGGAATCTCATCAATTNTAACAGGGCATAGAAGAATATCTGTAGATTTAACTATTTTCTCATTACACATAGCAGGAATCTCATCAATTTTAGGAGCTATCAATTTTATCTCAACAACAATTAATATAAAATCACCAGGNTACACATAGCAGGAATCTCATCAATTTTAGGAGCTATCAATTTTATCTCAACAACAATTAATATAAAATCACCAGGGATATCATTAGAAAAGATACCATTATTCGTATGATCAGTAATTATTACAGCAATTTTATTATTATTATCACTACCTGTCCTTGCGGGGGCAATTACAATATTATTAACTGATCGAAATATAAATACATCATTCTTTGACCCTGCTGGAGGAGGGGATCCTATTTTATACCAACATTTATTTTGATTCTTTGGTCACCCAGAAGTATATATCTTAATTTNGCTGGAGGAGGGGATCCTATTTTATACCAACATTTATTTTGATTCTTTGGTCACCCAGAAGTATATATCTTAATTTAATGATATAACACAAGCTACCGTCTTGTGTTATATCATTGCAACTCATGTATGTTGACTGGCTAACGACACTGCCGTACTATTCAGTTCNCAATTGGTTTATTAGGATTTGTAGTATGAGCACATCATATATTTACAGTAGGAATAGATGTAGATACACGAGCATATTTTACCTCAGCTACAATAATTATTGCAGTANATCATATATTTACAGTAGGAATAGATGTAGATACACGAGCATATTTTACCTCAGCTACAATAATTATTGCAGTACCTACTGGAATTAAAGTATTTAGCTGATTAGCCACAATATACGGATCTAAATTAACACTAAGACCATCATGTTTATGAGCAATAGGATTTGTATTTCTATTCACATTAGGTGGATTAACAGGAATTGTATTATCTTTAAGTAGGTAACTATAATGTAATGTAGACACATACTATGTAGTAGCTCACTTCCACTATGTACTATCAATAGGAGCAGTATTTGCTATTATAGCAGGATTTATTCAATGATTTCCATTATTTACAGGCTTATCAATAAACCCCTTATGACTTAAAATCCAATTTACTACAATATTTATTGGAGTAAACCTTACATTCTTTCCGCAACATTTTCTAGGGTTAGCAGGGATACCACGACGGTACTCAGATTACCCTGATATATTCACAACATGAAACATTGTATCATCAATAGGAGCATAATAAAGTTGTAATTGTATAATAATATTCATTATAATTTTATGAGAAAGAATATCATCAATACGACAAACCATCTTTAGATCACATATAACAAGATCATTAGAATGAAGTCACAACTTACCCCCAACAGAACACACCTATAACGAATTACCAATTCTAATTAAATTCTAATATGGCAGATTAGTGCAATAGATTTAAGACCTATAAATAAAGAAATTCTTTTATTAGAAATAACTACATGACCTAATATTTATTTACAAGATAGAGCATCACCATTAATAGAACAATTAATTTTATTTCATGATCATATTATATTAATTTTAATAATAATTGTCACCACAGTAAGATATATCATAATTATATTATTTTTCAATAAATATACAGACCGAAATTTATTAGAAGGACAAATAATCGAATTAATTTGAACTGTAACACCTACAATAACCTTATTTTTTATTGCAACACCATCATTACGTTTACTATATTTAATAGACGAAATTAATAGACCCATAATAACCACGAAAGCAGTGGGGCATCAATGATATTGAACTTATGAATATTCAGATTTCAATGATACAGAATTTGATTCATATATAATAAATAAAGAAAACATCAATGAATTACGATTATTAGATGTTGACAATCGAATAGTATTACCATCCAATACCTTTATTCGAATAATTGTAACATCAACTGATGTAATTCATTCTTGAACATTACCTTCATCAGGAGTAAAAATTGACGGCACCCCTGGACGATTAAATCAAGCAAGCTTAATGTTAAATCGTAATGGATTATTATTTGGGCAATGTTCAGAAATTTGTGGAACAAATCATAGATTTATGCCTATTGTAGTTGAAAGTGTACCTTTTAATTCATTCATTAAATGAATAATAAAGTCATCAAATGACTGAAAGCAAGTATTGGTCTCTTAAACCACTTTATAGTAATTAGCAACTACTTTTGATGAGAAATTTAGTTAAATAAATAACATTAATATGTCATATTAAAATTATTGATAATCAATAAATTCTAATTCCACAAATAGCACCCATAAGATGAATATTAATTTATATATACTTTATTTTAATATTAATTATATTTATTATAAAAATTTATTTTAATAAAGAATTAAATATTAAAAATAACATAAAAATACATAAAGAACATAAAATAAATTGAAAATGATAACTAATTTATTTTCTATTTTTGACCCATCAACAAGATTATTTAATCTAAAATTAAATTGAATAATAGCAGCTATTAGATTAATAATATTACCTACATATTTTTGATTAATAAGAAACCGATATTCAACTATATGAAATAAACCTTTTAATATATTAAATAATGAATTTAATGTATTAATAATAAAAAAAAATAAAGGAACTACAATAGTACTTATCTCACTATTTACTATAATCATAGTAAATAACTTAATAGGATTATTTCCATATTTATTTACAAGAACTAGTCATATAAATATAACAATAACATTAGCATTACCTTTATGATTATCATTTATAATTTATGGCTGAATAAAAAATACAGAAATAATATTTACACATCTTGTACCTACAGGTACCCCTAATGTATTAATACCTTTCATAGTTTGCATTGAAACTATCAGAAACATCATCCGACCAATAACACTAGCAGTCCGGTTAGCTGCAAACATAATTGCGGGACACTTAATTTTAACTTTACTAGGAAATACATCAATAAGAGTATCATCAAGTATATTAATAATTATATTAATTATTCAAATAATACTCTTAACACTAGAAACAGCAGTAGCTATAATTCAAGGATATGTATTTGCTGTTTTAACAACACTTTATATTAGAGAAGTAAACTAATGTCAAATAATCAAAATCACCCATACCATTTAGTAGAAATAAGACCTTGGCCGTTAGTTGGCGCTATTTCAACAATATTAACATTAATAGGGCTAATCAAATTTTTTCAACAAAGATCTATATTAATATTAATAATAGGGACAACGATAACATTATTAACTATAATTCAATGATGACGTGATGTAGTGCGCGAGGGAACATATCAAGGATTACATACAAAAATAGTTATTAAAGGATTAAAATGAGGAATAATCCTATTTATTATTTCAGAGGTATTTTTTTTTATTTCATTTTTTTGAACCTTTTTCCATAGAAGATTATCACCAGCAGTACAAGTAGGGTCAATATGACCCCCAAGTGGAATCATTCCTTTTAATCCAATACAAATCCCATTACTTAATACAACAATCCTATTAACATCAGGAGTAACTATTACATGAGCACACCACAGATTATTAAACAATAATATAAAAGAAATAAATCAAAGTTTAATAATTACAATCGTATTAGGATTATATTTTACTATCCTACAAGCATATGAATATATTGAAGCACCATTCACAATTAGAGACTCAGTTTACGGATCAAGATTTTTTATAGCAACAGGCTTCCACGGCCTTCATGTAATTATCGGGACTACATTTTTAATAGTATGCGCTATACGACAACTTAATTTTCATTTTTCAAAATATCATCACATAGGATTTGAGGCTGCAGCTTGATACTGACATTTTGTAGATGTAGTATGATTATTTTTATATATCTCAATTTATTGATGAGGAAATTAACTTATTTAATATAAAAGTATATTTAACTTCCAATTAAAAAGTCTGAATCATTCAGAATAAGTAATTATATCAACAATATTAATATTAATATTAATTCTAATGATCACAAATTTAATAATATTATTAAATACATTAATAGCAAAAAAAACAATAATAGATCGTGAAAAAAGATCCCCATTTGAATGTGGGTTTGATCCAAAATCATCCTCACGAATCCCATTCTCACTTAAATTTTTTCTAATTGCTGTAATTTTCCTAATTTTCGATATCGAAATTGCACTATTATTACCTATAATACCCACCATAATTATATCAGAAATAAATCAATGAATAATAACATCAATAACATTTATTATTATTTTAATCATAGGACTATACCATGAATGAAAACAGGGGGCCCTAAACTGAGCAAATTGGGATTATAGTTAATAATAACATTTGTTTTGCATTCAAAAAGTATTGATAATCAATTATTCTCAAATAAGAAGCAATAATGCAATTAGTTTCGACCTAAAGAATGATAATATAATTATCCTTATTTAATTGAAACCAAAAAGAGGTATATCACTGTTAATGATAAAATTGAAATTAATATTCCAATTAAGGAAATATGAATGATCAAATAATAGCTGCTAACTAATTATTATAACGGTTAAAATCCGTTTATATTTCTATTTATATAGTTTAAATAAAACATTACATTTTCATTGTAAAATTAAATTATATTTTATAAATATTTACAAGATAATTTATCTTCCCTAATATCTTCAATATTATACTCTACATAAGCTATGAAAATAAATAAATATTAAAATAATAAATCAAAAAGAAGTTAAAATAAAAAATAAATTGAATGATCTATTCTGAATTTTCTGATTTAAAAGTGAAATATTACTAAAATATATATATAAACCCTGACTACCTAATATTTCTAACCAACCAAAATCACTAGACTGATTAATTTTTAAACCAAATAATAAAGGATAAAAGGGGAATTTAATCGTAATATAAGGCATATATCATATATTACCAAAAAAATAACAAATACCACTATATTTATAATTAAAATTTTTATCATATAAATTAAACCTATTTATAAAATAACCTAATCAACAACCAGATAAACAAACAATAACTTAATAATTGAAGTTTAATTTACCATATATAATTATATATGGGGTAGGTAACAAAATCCAACTTATTATACAACCGCCAAAAATAGAAATAATTGTTATTAATAAAATACTTTTTAATATAA
This sequence comes from Clitarchus hookeri, assembly GCA_002778355.1. Taxonomy (NCBI): domain Eukaryota; kingdom Metazoa; phylum Arthropoda; class Insecta; order Phasmatodea; family Phasmatidae; genus Clitarchus; species Clitarchus hookeri. The sequence goes on along the minus strand of NQII01005225.1, from coordinate 16,388 downwards.
CTCATCTTTCATCTAATACATAGTGATAANGCCAAAAATAGAAATAATTGTTATTAATAAAATACTTTTTAATATAACTCATCTTTCATCTAATACATAGTGATAACTACAGAAAGAAAAATCCCTAATTATTAAATAATAAATTAAACGAAATCTATAACTAACTGTTAAGCCAGTAGAAAATATTATATATTTTATTCGTTTATTTAATTATTTTGGATAACTATAAACTTCTAAAATTAAATCCTTAGAATAAAACCCTGATATAAAAGGTATACCACATAAAGACAATCTTGCAATAATTATACAAAAACAAGTAAAAGGTATTTGCAAAAGCAAATTACCCAGATAACGAATATCCTGACAATTATTAAAAGAATGAATAATAACACNGCAAAAGCAAATTACCCAGATAACGAATATCCTGACAATTATTAAAAGAATGAATAATAACACCTGAACATATAAATAATAAAGCCTTTTTATTTCGTACTCAATTATTTACTTTTATTCGATTTATTTATATACCAAAAGAAAGAATAGATATTATTTTTGGATTAACTGAATTTCATCTATTTCGTTATTAAAAGAAATTTAGTAACTCAAAATTAGCACAAAATCCAGATATAAATATAGTAATTAAAGAAATAAATAATAATAAAGTAGATAAACTACTANTCAAAATTAGCACAAAATCCAGATATAAATATAGTAATTAAAGAAATAAATAATAATAAAGTAGATAAACTACTATTAACATATAAAGGATTAAATCGAATTAACAAATAAACACCAGCAGTAACTAAAGTAGATGAATGTACTAAAGAAGATACAGGTGTAGGGGCAGCCATAGCAGCTGGTAACCATGAAGAAAATGGAATTTGAGCACTCTTTGTTATAGCAGCAATAACAATTAATAAACTAATAAATTTAACATCATAATCAAAAGAAAAAAAATCAATATACATAAAATAATTCCATCTACCATATCTAAATATTCAAGCAATAGATATTAATAATATACTATCACCAACACGATTAGATAAAGCAGTAATTATACCAGCATTAAAAGACTTAACATTTTGATAATAAATAACTAAACAATAAGAAACTAAACCTAAACCATCCCAACCTAATAAAATTCTAATTAAATTAGGACTAATAATCATAAATANGCGACTGCGAACATCAGAGCAGCGAAGAGTACGACTGCAGGCTGGACTATTGGACTGGATGCATGAGTGACAGACATTACAAATTATGGCAACAGATATACTGAACATTAATTATGAGTTTGAGTTAACTGACAATAACCCAACGGAGACATAAAGAAGGGCATTAATTAGAGTTGAAATATACATTAAATAATGTCCTCACTGTGAAATAAAAATAGCAGTAGTAGAGACAGATAATTTAATGCTATAAATAATAGCTGTGTGAATAAATTAAAAATCAAATTTAGTTCATTTATTTTCATTAAGTCCTCCATCCCTCACGAACTCAGATACACCTCTCTGGTGTATTGTAATAGTATTAACATACTCTTATAGTTAACTAGTTTTTTGTCCACGGATTCGCCACACGAAGCAATTTCTAATTTACTTTATATGCTACATAATTAATTCGCTTCTTATTTTCTTTGCTATAAAGAAATCAAACTGATATTTTAAATTAAATTATCCAAGTTAAATAAATATAATATTAGATATAAAAATAATTAAATTTAAAGGAAATCAATGAAGAAATAATAATAAATATTCACGTAAATAACCAACACTAAATGAAAAAGACCCAGAATAAATTATTGGAATTAACAAATTACATTAACAGCGCTATTTTTAAAAAAGTATTTAAACTTTTTATTTTGTTAATAGCATGCGAGGATAAACGTAACAGTTCTGAGATGTCATAAATAAGAGAAATATTGCGTGAGAATAAGAATATTTTTTCGAGAGAAAAGTTTTCAGCCATATTGTGTGTTGCCCACCTGCCTTTTCTTTTTACTCACTCTCACGATTTCAGGGAACTCATGCGCAAAATGTACATACTTATTGTTCGAGTTATTTTAGTCATCAAGACCACGTAAACAACTTTCTCCAAAATATTCCAAACTTAGCCAGTAGTCGGTTTATAAAACAGTTCTGCCTTGTTCGTGGTTCGAACCCAAACCCTTCGTACTGAGGTTGGGCGCCGACCCGACTAAATCTCGAGACGTTGACAAACAAATAAACACAACGTTTCAGCTTTCGCATTTATCGCCTGTAAAAGATGCACGCAACCCCCTCCCCCTCCAACCTCCACAAATCCCTCGCTGGATGCATCCTTGCCTCCTTATTGAACTTCATATCTGATTAGCGCCATAGACTGTATAAAGATGAGGTATGCCGATTTTCGTCTTTTGCACATTTCCCCTATCGACTCGTCTGTTGCCAGTACAACTTGACGCGTAATGCATATTGGAAGTATTAGAAGCGGAACTGTCATAACCTCCGCCCCGGCCAGCTTAAACCAGAGTAGGGCCTCCCGGACGACACATGTTACCCATTAACTCATACCGAGGTCAAGCCGCAGTGGGGTAGCATTACCCGCCCACAGGCCTCTCCCACACCCCCCTAGCAAGCCCCATGAAACATGTGCATGTGTAAGAAATGACGAAATAGTCGTGCGACTTTCGCCTACGAGAGAAATTAAAACATGTGCTGAAAGGGTGATATGCACCAAGAATAAGCGGACAGCATANTCTTTGTTATAGCAGCAATAACAATTAATAAACTAATAAATTTAACATCATAATCAAAAGAAAAAAAATCAATATACATAAAATAATTCCATCTACCATATCTAAATATTCAAGCAATAGATATTAATAATATACTATCACCAACACGATTAGATAAAGCAGTAATTATACCAGCATTAAAAGACTTAACATTTTGATAATAAATAACTAAACAATAAGAAACTAAACCTAAACCATCCCAACCTAATAAAATTCTAATTAAATTAGGACTAATAATCATAAATATTATTGAAAAAATAAATATTAAAACTAAAATAATAAACCGATCAATATATAAATCACCTAATATATAATCCTTTCTATAAAAAATAATTAAAGAAGAAATAAATAAAACAAAACCTATAAAAATCAATGATATTCAATCAAATAATAAAGTTATTAATATTTGAGTACCATTAAACATAAAAAGTTCATATTCAATAAAATAAATTATATCATTGAATATAAATAAAATACCAAGAAAAAAAAAAATAAAACTAATAATTAATAAATAAATAAATAAAATATTGCATAATGAATAACGCCAAAGAATAACNATATTCAATCAAATAATAAAGTTATTAATATTTGAGTACCATTAAACATAAAAAGTTCATATTCAATAAAATAAATTATATCATTGAATATAAATAAAATACCAAGAAAAAAAAAAATAAAACTAATAATTAATAAATAAATAAATAAAATATTGCATAATGAATAACGCCAAAGAATAACTTAGAGTAAACCTACATTTTCAGATCCACAAACTGATATTTTAAATTAAATTATCCAAGTTAAATAAATATAATATTAGATATAAAAATAATTAAATTTAAAGGAAATCAATGAAGAAATAATAATAAATATTCACGTAAATAACCAACACTAAATGAAAAAGACCCAGAATAAATTATACCGTGCTGACTATAAGAATATATATATAAAGTATAAGCAGCACTAAAAAAAGATATAATTNAATAAATTATACCGTGCTGACTATAAGAATATATATATAAAGTATAAGCAGCACTAAAAAAAGATATAATTAAAAATAAAAAGGTATTTAATGAATCCCAAGAAACCAATCTATTAAATAATATAATTTCTCCTATTAAATTTAATGAGGGGGGAGCAGCTATATTATAAGCACTTAAAAGAAATCATCATAATCTTATTGTAGGCATAAAATTAACTAAACCTTTAATAATAAACAATCTACGACTACCTAATCGTTCATAAACAATATTAGCTAAACAAAACAAACCAGAAGAACATAGCCCATGAGCAATTATTATAATAAGAGAACCAAAAATACCTCAATAATTTATAGTCATAATACCCCCTAAAACTAATCCTATATGAATAACTGAAGAATAAGCAATTAATGACTTAAGATCACTTTGACGTATACAAACTAATCTAATAAATAAACCACCTAATAGTCTAATACTAATCCATAAAAAATTATATCTTAAACCAGAAATAATTAATATACTAAAAACACGAAATAAACCATATCCACCTAACTTCAATAAAACACCAGCTAAAATTATTGATCCAGAAACAGGGGCCTCTACATGNATCCACCTAACTTCAATAAAACACCAGCTAAAATTATTGATCCAGAAACAGGGGCCTCTACATGAGCTTTAGGTAATCATACATGAACAAAAAACATAGGTATTTTAACCAAAAATGAAAAAATCATACACAAATAAAAAATAAAATAATAATAATTAAAACAAAAAATTAAAGAAAAAGTAAGGCTACCAAAAAAAGAATAAAANAATAAAATAATAATAATTAAAACAAAAAATTAAAGAAAAAGTAAGGCTACCAAAAAAAGAATAAAAGTATAAAATACAAACTAATATAGGAAAAGAAGAAAATAAAGTATAAAATAAAAAATATATACCTGCTTGAAGACGCTCAGGTTGATACCCCCAACCAAAAATAAGAAATAAAGTAGGAATTAATCTAGACTCAAAAAATAAATAAAATAAAATTAAACTATTTCTAGAAAAAGACATAAATAATATTAAAAATAATAAAATCACAAAAAAAATAAATATATTACTATAATAATTTATAAAATAAATAGACTCACTAGCTATAATTATTAATCTACAAATAAAAAATCTTAATAAAATTAATGAATAAGAAATAATATCACAACCAATAAAATAACTTAAATTACAAAAATAAAAAGATCTAACAAAATTAAAATAAAATAAAAACATTAACAAAAACAAACTTAAATGTACTAATCATCAAAATCTATAATAAGAAAGAGGAATTAAAAATAAAGAAAATATTAAAAACTTTAACATTGAAGCAAATTAAAAGATGAAAAATAATCATTACCATAACTACGAATTAAACTAACAAGTAAAGATAAACCTAATACAGACTCACAAACCCAAAAAGTAAGCATTATTATTATAAAAAACATATCAAACATACTAATTAATATATATAAATAAATAAATCAAAATAATGACAAAATAATATATTCCAAACTTAATAAAGTAATTAAAAAATGATAATAATTAAAAGAAAAGACTAATAAACCACAAATAAATATAAATAAAGGTATAATAAAATAAATTAACACTAGTTTTAATAATTTATAAAAAATATTGGTCTTGTAAACCAAAAATGAATATCATTTCTTAAAACTTCAAAGGAAGAAACAATCTATCAATAATTCCCAAAACTATTATTTTAATTTTAAACTATCCTTTGCATTAAAATAATATTTATTATAAATATAATCTTAAATATAATCTTCCTATTAATAAAACATCCAATATCTATAGGAACAATTATTATTATACAAACAGTAATCATTTCAATAATAACANTCCTATTAATAAAACATCCAATATCTATAGGAACAATTATTATTATACAAACAGTAATCATTTCAATAATAACAGGCATAATATATAAATCATTTTGATTTGGTATATAGAATAAGAATTATATATAGCCCCCTTATTATCATATATTCATTTATATAACAAGATTAATACCTAACATGATATTCTCTTTATCAATAAAGAGAATATTTATAATCATTTATTGTAATTATAAATGTCATTAAAAATAATTTTTAAATTATTATATTATAAATAATGATATAATAAGAATTACGACAAATAAACTAATATTAATAAAAATATATACATCACCCACCAATATTANATAAATAATGATATAATAAGAATTACGACAAATAAACTAATATTAATAAAAATATATACATCACCCACCAATATTATAATAATCTTATTAGTAATATATCTATTATACACTATAATTACAGTATTTAATATTACAGATTCAAATAAAAGACCATTACGAATAACTTATAACTAATGAATATACCTATACGTAAACATCACCCATTAATAAAAATAATAAATAATTCACTAATTGACCTACCAACACCTATTAATATCTCATCATGATGANACATCACCCATTAATAAAAATAATAAATAATTCACTAATTGACCTACCAACACCTATTAATATCTCATCATGATGAAATTTTGGATCATTATTAGGGTTATGTTTANTTCACTAATTGACCTACCAACACCTATTAATATCTCATCATGATGAAATTTTGGATCATTATTAGGGTTATGTTTAATTATTCAAATCTTAACAGGATTATTCCTAGCAATACATTATACACCTAATATTGAAATAGCTTTTAATAGAGTAAGACATATTTGCCGAGATGTAAATAATGGTTGAATAATACGAACANATATTGAAATAGCTTTTAATAGAGTAAGACATATTTGCCGAGATGTAAATAATGGTTGAATAATACGAACATTACACGCTAATGGAGCATCAATATTTTTTGTATGTATTTACTTACATGTTGGACGGGGTTTATACTACGGATCATATAAATTTATTCAAACATGATCAACAGGGGTAATTATATTATTACTAGTAATAATANACTAGACTGTATTATTTCATTTCTCAGCCGGTGTGGGAGGTAGCAGCAGATATTCTTTATTCGGGCTAATATTCATTAAGAACGTTAATACACGGAAACCACTGTGGCGCTGTTTTCTGTACTTCTATATTTATCTGTAAGGTTCGTACTCTGCAAACTGGACTTCTTCTGTGAACTGTGGTGCTGAGTGTTAAATAAATAGTTAAATAAACAAAGTACATAACAAACTAATTTGGAACTTCTTCATTCNCATGAGGACAAATATCATTCTGAGGAGCAACAGTAATTACAAGAATATTATCAGCTGTACCATACCTAGGTATTGATTTAGTTCAATGGGTATGAGGGGGTTTCGCTGTAGATAATGCAACATTAAATCGATTTTTCACTATCCACTTTATATTACCATTCATAATTATAGGAATAGTAATAATACATTTAATTTTTCTACACCAAACAGGATCAAATAATCAACTACGGAATACCAACACCCCCACTTATCGAAATAAGCAAGTTATTTGGATAACATAGGCACAATACCTATNTTTAGTTCAATGGGTATGAGGGGGTTTCGCTGTAGATAATGCAACATTAAATCGATTTTTCACTATCCACTTTATACTACCATTCATAATTATAGGAATAGTAATAATACATTTAATTTTTCTACACCAAACAGGATCAAATAATCCTTTAGGGATTAAAAGAAATCTAGATAAAATCCCATTCCACCCATATTTCTCACTAAAAGATATAGTAGGTTTCATTATAATAATTATATTATTAACATATTTAACACTAATAGNCTAAAAGATATAGTAGGTTTCATTATAATAATTATATTATTAACATATTTAACACTAATAGAACCATACCTATTAGGAGACCCAGATAACTTCACACCAGCAAATCCATTAGTAACACCGACTCACATTCAACCAGAATGATACTTCCTATTTGCATATGCAATTTTACGATCAATCCCTAGAAAATTAGGAGGTNGACTCACATTCAACCAGAATGATACTTCCTATTTGCATATGCAATTTTACGATCAATCCCTAGAAAATTAGGAGGTGTAATCGCATTAATATTATCAATTTTAATTCTAATAATTATACCAATTTACAAAAGAAATTTTCAGGGAACAACATTTTATCCTATTAATCAAATAACATTCTGATNCTAATAATTATACCAATTTACAAAAGAAATTTTCAGGGAACAACATTTTATCCTATTAATCAAATAACATTCTGATTAATAGTAACAACAACTACATTATTAACAATAATAGGAGCTAAGCCAGTAGAAGAACCATATATTATTATAAGACAAGTATTAACATTTATATATTTTTCATACTTCTTATTTGATAATATAATTAAAATATATTGAGATAAAATAATATTTATCAATTATTCAAAAATAGAAACATATATTTTGAAAATATAAAAAAGAAGATTAAACTTCTATTAACTTAAAGATACTTAAATTAATTCAATAAACAAATATACTTTATTATTTGTTGAATTTTGGTTATTTTTTTATTAAATAATTTAAAGATAAAGGTAAATAACATTTCCAAGCCAAATACATTAACTTATCATAACGAAACCGGGGTAAAGTACCACGAATCCAAACAAATAAAAAGGAAATAAAAACCATTTTAATAAAAAATATTATAGAAAATAAATCACAACCAAAAAAAAAAATACATAATAATAATCTTATAAATAAAATCATTGAATATTCTCTTAAAAAAATTAAAATAAATCCACCTCTTCTGTATTCAACATTAAAACCTGATACTAATTCAGATTCACCTTCAGCAAAATCAAACGGTGTACGANTTTTAATAAAAAATATTATAGAAAATAAATCACAACCAAAAAAAAAAATACATAATAATAATCTTATAAATAAAATCATTGAATATTCTCTTAAAAAAATTAAAATAAANAAACAAATAAAGATCTATAGGGTCTTCTCGTCCTATAAAAAAATTTAAGCATTTTAACTTAAAATTTAAATTAAAAAAATTAATACTGAGACAGTTAATATTTCGTCCAACCATTCATACAAGTCCACAATTAATAGACTAATGATTATGCTACCTTTGCACGGTCAGAATACCGCGGCCATTAAATAAATCATTGGGCAGGTCAAATCTCATATTTTAAAACAAGAAAAGATGTTTTTGATAAACAGGCGAATAAATAATTTTGCCTAATTCCTTAATAAAACTTAACAAATAAAAAATTTTATATAAAAATAATATACTAATTAAATCATTATTTAATATAATAAAAAATTTATTAAATAATTCCAATAAATAATTAAATAAAAAAAAATCAAATATTTAAAATAATAAATTATAAAATACTAATAAATAATGGCCATTATAAAGCCTAAATAACATAAATAAATAAAATAATTTTAATAAAATTAAAGAGCTAATCCCCCATAATCTTACTATGAATAAATAAATTAAAATAAAAATTTTATTTTAAATAAAAATAGCTGAATTAAATTCAATTATTAGAAAACTAGATATAATGATTTACGAATAACATATCACAACTATATTAATATAATTAATAAATATATAACTATAACTAACATAATAATATAGATCAAATCAATTCGAGATTAATATATAAATAAAATAAATTAAATTCACCCTGATACAAAAGGTACAATAAAAAATCTACTTTTAAAAAAATAAAAATAAACCTTCACAGAACAAATAAACTATAATAAAAAACATTTTTTCAAATAATAATACTAAAACAAATAAAAATAATAAAACTTTAATTAAATAATAACTTTAAATTATTAAAAATAAATAAATAACTAATCAGAACTCAAACTTCGCAATTTAATTCTACTCAATGTAAATGAAATATTTTCTATAAACTAAATCCTGATAATCCTAGGTACACCTTCCAGTACACCTACTATGTTACGACTTATCTCAAATATATTGAGAGTGACGGGCGATATGTACTTATTTTAGAGCTAAAATCAAAAAACCAACATAAATAAAATTACAAACAAATCCACCTTCATTAGAAATTTCAAATCTAAATCTATATATTAAAATAATATTGTAATTCACCTAAACTTATATATTAACTGCACCTTGACCTGAAATTAATTAAAATAAAAAAATTAGTAAATTAAATCTTATAAAATAAACTTATAACGGCGGTATACATACTGATTACAAATAAAAGAAAGATTAATCGGGGACTATCGATTAATAGGCAAATTCCTCTGAATAGACTAAAACACCGCCAAATTCTTTAGGTTTAAAGAACATAACTATTACTACCCTAGTCAAAATTAATAGATAAAATAATAGGGTATCTAATCCTAGTTTTTATTTTATCTTTAAAAGAATTTAAAAAAAATTTAATAAAAATTTAAATTTCACCTTAAAATAAATTAATTAAATTCAAATAATAAAAATAAACTTCATTAACCAATAATATTAATTAAGATTTATTGTATAACCGCGTATGNTAATAAAACTTTAATTAAATAATAACTTTAAATTATTAAAAATAAATAAATAACTAATCAGAACTCAAACTTCGCAATTTAATTCTACTCAATGTAAATGAAATATTTTCTATAAACTAAATCCTGATAATCCTAGGTACACCTTCCAGTACACCTACTATGTTACGACTTATCTCAAATATATTGAGAGTGACGGGCGATATGTACTTATTTTAGAGCTAAAATCAAAAAACCAACATAAATAAAATTACAAACAAATCCACCTTCATTAGAAATTTCAAATCTAAATCCATATATTAAAATTATATTGTAATTCATCTAAACTTATATATTAACTGCACCTTGACCTGAAATAAATTAAAATAAAAAAATTAGTAAATTAAATCTTATAAAATAAACTTATAACGGCGGTATACATACTGATTACAAATAAAAGAGAGATTAATCGGGGACTATCGATTAATAGGCAAATTCCTCTGAATAGACTAAAACACCGCCAAATTCTTTAGGTTTAAAGAACATAACTATTACTACCCTAGTCAAAATTAATAGATAAAATAATAGGGTATCTAATCCTAGTTTTTATTTTATCTTTAAAAGAATTAAAAAAAAATTTAATAAAAATTTAAATTTCACCTTAAAATAAATAAATTAAATTCAAATAATAAAAATAAACTTCATTAACCAATAATATTAATTAAGATTTATTGTATAACCGCGTATGCTGGCACAAAAATTTACAATAATATAAAGAATATCCAAATCTAAATTACTTTAATAATTAAAATTAAGTACTGCAAAAACAATATCNCAATAATATAAAGAATATCCAAATCTAAATTACTTTAATAATTAAAATTAAGTACTGCAAAAACAATATCAAATAAAAATAAGCAAAAACTCACATGTACATATTTCTTAAAACTAATATAATAGTCAGAATCAAACTAACATCTTTAAATCATTAATTAAAATATAGAACTCTTAATATTAAATATTACTTAATTTTAAAACAATAAAATAAATAAAAATTATTTTAAAATTAAGTAATAATACTATGAATTATATTTAGTATTCCCTGGACGGGAGCACAAAAAAAAATAAAACTATAAAAGATTTATAGTTACACAACAACATAATAAATTAAGATTTCTTAATTAATCAATCAACATCTTTATACTAATAATTAAAGAATAGTACACTATAAGCCTCTTAATAATAACTTATGTTATATTAATTAGAGATATAACGATATATAATAAGAATTTAATGCAATATAAATAATTATCAATAAAAAATAATTAACTTTAATTAAATATTTTTGTATAATAGGTATTGACTATATAAGTACCCCTTACTTTTTCATTTTTTTTTTCATTTAAATGAAAAAAGTAAGGGGTTATTTGTATATAAGAGTTTATACTTAATATATCTATCCTATATATGTTATTACTATCAAATATGATATATTATTATATAAATAATTTATATTACAATATCTAATTTATTAATTTATTNATGTTATTACTATCAAATATGATATATTATTATATAAATAATTTATATTACAATATCTAATTTATTAATTTATTATTATAATATAAAATAAATATTATGTTATTTATATTAAAATCTTATTATACTTTAATTATTTTTTTATTTCTCTGACTGGAAATAAAATACATTTTTTAGACATACTGAATAAATGCCTAAATAATCCTGCTTTCTTGGAAAAATTTCTTTCAGTCGCGCTAGATACTGTTTGACGCGCTCCACAATTTATGTAACTCCGCCAGAAACAGCTGCGTTTTTTTTTTTTTGGGAAATTTCATGAGCAGGTTGTGGTGAACTTTTTTTCTTTCAAAACATCAGGTATAACGTCCTCCATCGTAGAATCAAAGGTCAACAACTTAGCATCGGTTATATACTGGAGACAGAAAATATGTATTACGTACTCAAAGACTGAATGTGTGAAATGTGCTTTCGTGACATTTGTTTAGTTTCCTTTCGTTTGAAAGAAATAAGCACAGGTACAATTTCCTTCATGTCCGCGTGCTTTCATGAACACACACACACGCACACACGCAGTCTCTCTCTCTCTCTCTCTCTCTCTCTCTCTCTCTCTCTCTCTCTCTCTTTGTGCCTCTCTTGTGTCTCCTGAACTCCGCCTCTCACTAATAAACAAAATTTATGTTTATGGCTTGAAAATAAAAATTTGTGTACAAATTCGTATTTTATTAAAAATTGATTTCAGTAGAGATTTTTTTCCCAAAGTAACTTTCTTTGTAAAAACCATGGTTTTATTTCGTAAGGTATTACTTGAAACAACTTTTGATCACGGGAACAAGTTAAACGTCTCCCTTGGCATCTGCTGCCTTAGCGTCACCGTCCAGCTTTTACAACCTGTTTCTTCAGGCGAGACCTCGTCGGTAATTTGTAACTTAATTTATAATGGCTTGATAAATAGTTCTGAAGTTAAAACTGTAGTTTTACAAAAAAATATTTTTCCAAATTTCAAAGAGTGGTGAAACATTTATGCTGTTTAAACACCGCGAACTTCCGTATTCAACAGCATCATTCACAGGTTCCAAAATTGAAACTTAAAAAAATATATTTACTTGAAATATGGACCCAGCGTATTTACAAAGGTAGGTGAATTTCGCTCGTCATAAGTAAAGTATGCAACATAAAAATTATTCTTATTTTCTTTAAAATTTTGTATTACACATGAGAAATATAACAATATATTAATAATTTTAAGTGAATTACAGTTGTTTATATCAACGATGAAGTTATTAGANCTGAATTGAGATTTATGAAAGTAGTAAAAAAGGAATGAATTGAGATTTATGAGTGGTGGTAAAAAAGCTGAATTGAGATTTATGAGTGGTGGTAAAAAAGCTGAATTGAGATTTATAAGTGGTGGTAAAAAAGCTGAATTGAGATTTTTAAAATAATTTAAATAACGGAATGCTTGATTAAAAGATTATTTTGATGTAATAAAAAATGTAATAATATATTACTTCCGTTATACTTAATAGAATTAAACTATTACCTAAAGTATCAAAAACTCATATGCATCTTACAACAAAGTATAGAAAAATAAGCTAAATTAAGCTAATGGGTTCATACCTCATCAATGGAATATTATCCTTTTTCTAATTATAAATAAATCATCAAACATATTATTCAGAATAATTCTAATTATTAGAGTAATTTTCTCCATTTCATCTAACTCTTGATTTAGAGTATGAATAGGAATAGAAATCAATATAATATCATTTTTACCTATAATTATAGAACAAAAAAATTTAAATTCTAAAGAATCAGCATTAACATACTTTTTAGTACAAACTATTGCATCAATATTATTATTAATAGCAATTATCATAATAATAATTAATATAAATAAATTTAATAATTTTATAAAAGAGACACTTTTAATAAGATCACTAATAATAAAAAGAGGTATTTCACCATTTCATTTTTGAATACCAAAAATAATAGAAGGATTAAATTGAATTAAATGTTTTATATTAATAACATGACAAAAAATTACACCTTTAATAATAATATCAATAGTATTAAATTTTAATTTTATTACTGCAACAGCAATAATTTTATTAATTATAATTGGGGCAGTAGGAGGATTAAATCAAACATCATTACGAAAATTAATAGCATATTCATCCATTAGAAATAATGGGTGAATATTAATAGCAATAATAATTAGAGAAAAAATATGAATGGTATACTTTGTATTTTATACAATAATAATATTAACAATAACTATATCAATAAATATATATAAGATCTTCCATATAAATCAATTAATATCAATAAATGAATCAACTTATAAAAAATTAATACTATTAATTAATATATTATCAATTAGAGGGTTACCCCCAATATTAGGGTTTATACCAAAATGAATAGTAATTCAATCAGCTATAAATTTAAACGAAATAATAATTGTAACAATTATAATAATATTAACATTAATTACCATTTATTATTATTTACGTATAATATATACAGCTTTAATATTAACTAATTCAGAACCAAAATGAAATAATTTAAATTTTAATAAAAAAAATAATTTAATAATAACACTTACAATTATAACAATTATAGGATTATCATTTATTACTTTAATAATAAGAATTTATTAAGGATTTAAGTTAAAATAAACTAATAACCTTCAAAGTTATAAATAAAGAATATCTTTAAGCCTTAGTATAAATACACCTTTAAATTTGCAATTTAAAATCATTAAATGAATATAAAACTATAGTAAAAAGATATAGTATCTGTAAATAAATTTACAATTTATTGCCTATTAAACTCAGCCACTTTACTAATGAAAAAATGACTCTTCTCAACCAACCATAAAGATATTGGAACTTTATATTTCTTATTAGGAATATGATCAGGAATAATTGGATTATCAATAAGTATATTAATTCGAATAGAATTAGGAAGACCAGGATCAATTATTGGTAATGATCAAATTTACAATACAATTGTTACAGCTCATGCCTTTGTAATAATTTTCTTCATAGTTATACCAATCATAATTGGAGGGTTTGGTAATTGATTATTACCAATTATGATTGGAGCACCAGATATAGCATTTCCGCGAATAAATAATATAAGATTTTTATTATTACCACCATCATTAACACTACTAATTATAAGAAGAATAGTTGATACAGGTACAGGAACAGGATGAACACTATACCCACCTCTAGCGGGTTTAACAGGGCATAGAAGAATATCTGTAGATTTAACTATTTTCTCATTACACATAGCAGGAATCTCATCAATTTTAGGAGCTATCAATTTTATCTCAACAACAATTAATATAAAATCACCAGGGATATCATTAGAAAAGATACCATTATTCGTATGATCAGTAATTATTACAGCAATTTTATTATTATTATCACTACCTGTCCTTGCGGGGGCAATTACAATATTATTAACTGATCGAAATATAAATACATCATTCTTTGACCCTGCTGGAGGAGGGGATCCTATTTTATACCAACATTTATTTTGATTCTTTGGTCACCCAGAAGTATATATCTTAATTTTACCAGGATTTGGTATAATTTCTCATATTATTGCCCATGAAAGAGGTAAAAAAGAAGTATTTGGAAACTTAGGTATAATCTTTGCAATAGGAGCAATTGGTTTATTAGGATTTGTAGTATGAGCACATCATATATTTACAGTAGGAATAGATGTAGATACACGAGCATATNTCTTTGGAAACTTAGGTATATTCTTTGCAATAGGAGGAATTGGTTTATTAGGATTTGTAGTATGAGCACATCATATATTTACAGTAGGAATAGATGTAGATACACGAGCATATTTTACCTCAGCTACAATAATTATTGCAGTACCTACTGGAANAGGTATTTAGTTGATTAGCCGCAATATATGGATCTAAATTAACACTAAGACCATCATGTTTATGGGCAATAGGGTTTGTATTTCTATTCACATTGGGTGGATTAACAGGAATTGTATTATCAAATTCATCCATTGATATTACATTACATGACACATACTATGTAGTAGCTCACTTCCACTATGTACTATCAATAGGAGCAGTATTTGCTATTATAGCAGGATTTATTCAATGATTTCCATTATTTACAGGTTTATCAATAAACCCCTTATGGCTTAAAATTCAGTTTACTACAATATTTATTGGGGTAAACCTTACATTCTTTCCTCAACATTTTCTAGGGTTAGCAGGAATACCACGACGATACTCAGATTACCCTGATATATTCACAACGTGAAACATTGTATCATCAATAGGAGCTATTATTTCAACATTAAGTATAATAATATTCATTATAATTTTATGAGAAAGAATGTCATCAATACGACAAACCATTTTTAGATCACATATAACAAGATCATTAGAATGAAGTCACAACTTGCCCCCAACAGAACACACCTATAATGAATTANTCAGATTACCCTGATATATTCACAACATGAAACATTGTATCATCAATAGGAGCTATTATTTCAACATTAAGTATAATAATATTCATTATAATTTTATGAGAA